>CAUYON010066069.1:0-30528 GCA_963573935.1 Arctocebus calabarensis | reverse complement strand
GGGCGCTGTGGCGGGCGCCTGTAGTCCCAGCTACTAGGGAGGCTGAGGCAAGAGAATCACTTAAGCCCAAGAGCTGGAGGTTGCTGTGAGCAGTGTGACGCCACGGCACTCTACCCAGGGCAATAAAGTGAGACTCTGTCTCTAAAAAAAAAAAAAAAAAAAACAATAAAAAATTTACATAGGAAGATAAGCAGGCAAATATTGACAAAAAAAGACCCATGCAGAATTTCCAGAACTGAAAAAAACATGGCCACAAAAATTAAATGGCTGGTTTAAATAGCAGATGAAACACAGTTGAGGAGAGAATTAGTGTAGGTCGAGACAAAGCCAACTCACGTACCTAACATGTAACCACAGGAGTATGAAGAGATAGAACCTACGAAAGACAGGTGAACAGAAGGAAAGGAGAGGGTGAGGATGTCCCCACAGTGGCCTGAGAGGAGCTTCACAATGGATGCCTGGAGTCCCAAGGTAAGCAATATTGGGAGCAAGAGGCTTTTCATACCAAGTGAAGACAAAGGCGGGTAATAAAAAGAGAAGTTTTCTCAAACTCCAGACCTCTTGCCTCAGCCTGTCAGTGTGCTGGGATTACAGGTATGAGCCCCCGTGCCTAGCAGCAAAAAGGGAGGTTTCTGAGAACCTTGTTTGAGCATCTGGATCCAGCCGTACCTGATATGCATGAACATAAACTGGATATGCATGAACATAAACTGATCAATTCTGCTGTCTGCTTAGGCCGGTTTGATTTAGGTCACTCTCACCTGAGAGAGAGAGCCCAGACTAATGCTGGCTGCGTCTGAGGAAGGAGCCTACACCCTAAGTCTTAGATGCCACAGAACTCGCTGCAGTGACTGCCTGTTTTGTTCTGCCAGCTGCACTTTCAACTGTCAACTTTGCCTTTTTTTTTTTTGCTTTCTCTGGTTTCTGGAACCCGCATGGCCTTGCCTGTGGCTAGAAGTGCTGAGGAATTAATACCCTCCATGGTCCATGGGCAGGAGGTGTTACATGTATCCCCACTCCCTCGCCCCTCATATACAGGAACTCTTTATGCCTTTTCCAGAAGGGCTGACAGCCCCCAGCCGGCCTCAGTGGTGGCTGAGTTGGAAGCATCACCTGATGACTCCTCTGGCGTTGCTTTTATCACCTCCCTAAGTACTTGCCCTAGAATCCTAGCCTTAGGCTTAGCTTCTGGGGAACCAAACCTAAGACAGATGACATTGGCTCAGTAATATCGGTTCCCACCTTATCCCCCAGCCACACTGATGACTTGTGCAATCCTACAAGCCCCTTTCTGATGCCTCCACCTCATGCATGAATATCACAGGGCTCTTCTGTTTATGTTCTGATCCTCACTTTCTTCAGAACAGACAAGGAATGGAGGAACATATGTGCTACTATCCTCATATTTGTGGGCGCAGACATCTTTCAGATTTTGTATTTCAAAGTTGAAAAATATCACAAACAAGGTGCCAGCCTTCTGTGCTCCATGGGCTGTGATAAAACACTGGTAGCAGTATGCAAGTTCATTGACGCTGAATTCTCATGTCGATTTAATTTTTCTTCAAGACTCTAGATGAAGCAAGAAGTTAACATAACACAAGCCTCCTAAATGGTAGGCATTTGGAGTTAAACCCTCAGAATGCCCTGGGCTGCCAAAATCCATCTCTGTCAGCCTTGTTGTGGGATTGAGACTGTGTCCTCGCTTTAGCTCATTAAGAGAGGTTGGGACCTAGCGTTTTATCAGGAGAGGCCAACACATCTCCCCAAAGATGAGAAATTCTGAACGACTTAAAATAACACACGTCTAGGAGTGATTTAGAACTCTATCCTTTCAAGAGTCAAGTCTGCAAATCAGATGAACCACGTCCATGAATCCCCTGCGTCAGTGTTGGGTCCATCAATGACTGTCAGCTGATGAAGACAGATGTGCAACATCGGCGGGGAGTGTGGGTGGCCTCGCCCCATGTCAGGGAGGTCACAGTGCCAATCGTCCACCCTAATTAATTACCCATTCTCAGCAAATGGCTTCATGCTTTCAGCTTTCTCCTCTGCACTTTCCTCTTTATAAACTAGAAAACACCAGGCCAATTTCCCAAAGAGAGAAGAGAAGCTGGCGCAGTGGGTCTGAATGGACTCCAGGACACTCTGAAACAAGTCAGGTAGCCACGATCTCCTCAAGGTTGGCGGCAGAATTTCTGGATAGCCCACCCTAAACCTCGGCACATGACTCTGTTACATGATGCAGAGGCCTTAATGTGAGATCTGGATTATCTGAGTGGGTCCAGAGACCTCACATGAACCCTTAAAAACAGAGTTCACCAGTTCATGGAATAAGGAAAAATCAAGAGGCTGGGGCAGGACAAGGACCCCCTGCATTGCTGCTGGCACTGCAGCCCCCCCTTGTGGTTGTGGTGAGGAGAGGGAAGGACTGTGGGTGGCCTTAGGGGGCAAAGAGGGATTCCCAGACAATCTATAGCAAAGAACTGGGGACTTCAGTCATACAACTGAAAAGAGCCAGATTCTGCAACACATAAATAACTGTGGAAGCAGATTCTTCTCCAGAGCATCCTGATATGAACCCAGCCAGCTAACACTTTGATTCCTGCCTTGTGGTATCCTGTGAGCAGGTAAGTGGACGCTGTGTTGAGCTGCTAGATTTGTGGCAGTTGTTACACAGTGGCAGGTAATGGCTACACCTCCATGCATTCCATGCTTCACTCTGATCATCACAGATCCTGCTACTGGGACAAGATAGCCATATGGACTTCACACGACCTGCATCACTTGTTCACAACAGTGGCCCCCGTAGGCATCTGAGTTTGCAGCCTTTGAGTGCACTGAAACCCTGCACTGAGGCTGGAGATTCCCCATCCCCCCAGGAGAATGGGACTGCCAGCTGTGCCAATACGGCTTCCCGTTTGGGTATCACTGCCTTCCTTTCTCATGGTCATACCTCCTCCTGCAGAACACTATCATGACCCCATTAGTGCAAATCATGGGATTTTACCCCCTACTGCTAGTGTCCCGGGCCCTGCTGCCTGTCCTCTCCACAGAAGTGCAGCTCCCCCAGCACTTCCTAATCCATGGTAGGGAAGTGACATGAGCCCCCTCTCTGGACTGCCCACCTCTCCTGGCAAAGTGTCACCAGAGGAAACTAGGTTGGAAGCAGAGTGTTCTGAATCAGGACTTTCTGTCTTGTCAGGGCACCCCAGGTCCTCTGAACTTCTACTAAAATGGTGGTAATAATAACAACAACCATGCCTCATGAAGTGGTATAGTATCACTCTGTGCCAGCCACTGATTTTAGCACTTGACATCGGTAGTCCCAGGTTAGTTCTCAAAAGGACTCTTCAACAGGTGCTACTGTTCTCTCTATAAGTGTTGAGACACAAGTGCAGTGTTTGGTCTGAGGTTACAAAGATGGGATGGAGCTGCAGCGCCATCTGGATGTTCTGGCTCCCAAGTCTGGATTCTTCTCATAAATAATTTCCTGATGGTGACATCAGAAGCAGAAACATCTGTGCAAGTGTTTTCAAGGTCAGATTAGCCTGCCCAGGCTGTAAAATGTAGATTATTTTTCCTCCACCTTTTATTCCTATCATCTAGCCCAGCTCTGAGAGTCATTCATGCACTCAAAAAAATGTTTATTGAGCATCTACTGTGTGTGGCACTGGGATGGTCATGGGCACTGGGGAGAGAGCAATGAGCAAGGTGCTTGTCTTCTAGGAGCTTGCATTTCATGGTGGAGAGGCAGATAAAAAAAGTTTGTAACTAAATAATTTCAGATAATTAATAGTACCATGAGGGAAATAAAACATGGGTGGTAGTAAATGGGGCTGATTTAGACCAGGTCATGAGGAAAGGCATTTATGAGGTGATATCACAGCTGGGTATGAAAATGAGAAAAGCTGTGCTCAATGGTGAGCCGAGGGCCATGCTCTCCAGGCAAAAGGAATAGCAATTGGAAAACTCCTCATGAAGGTCAAGGTGTATGTGCTTCAAATGTTCCCAGAGACTGAGAGTTGGGGAAGATAATAGGCAGGGGCTATATCATGTGGAGGTTTGTGTGATGTCAAAAGAATATAGTCTTTTTCTAAGTACAATGGGAAGGCATTGGAGCATTGTAAGTTAGTGAAAGATGTGGTCTGATTCATGCTTTTAAAAGCTCACTCTGCTCTTGAGAGGAAGGAAGCATGTAGGGGTATAAAAATGGCAGCCAAGGGCCTTGGGAAGGAGACCGGCAAATGAACTCGTCCTTGCTCTGTGTGGTCCAAAAGCTATGTGGGTACAATGAGCATCTTTGTCTGCAATGACAGCCTCCATCATGGAACATTTTTCTGCCCACCTCCCCCTTCTTCCTTCCTCCTCCCTCCTCTTCTGCTGCCTCAGGGAGAGAGGCTGACTCTGCTCCCTCTCGGCCCTATCTCCAGGACAGTCTGGAAAAAGTCAGGAAGCCATGATCTCCTCATGGTTGGCAGAATTCTGGAATAGCCTACCCTAAACCCCGGAACATGTGTGTATGATGGGTGTGCTGTCCCCCCTACCTGTTTGGGGGACCGCAGCAACTCCTCAGCTGTGGCCACAGCTGTGATGACCTTGCTGTTTTCTGCATTGGGGTGGAGGGTAACAGACAGCCCAGCTACGAGCTGAATGGCCAAGTCTGTCACTGACACTTTGTCATCTAGCACGGTCACCGTCTTCTCTGCCAGAATGGAGTCAGACAGTGGGGACAATACCTGTGGGATTGACAGAACACAGGGAAAATCCATCACATGTGTTTCCAGATGTTATACCCTTTCCTGGAAATATTTTTTCTATCCCAAACAGGCCTGAGTCCCGGAATACTGGGAGAAGGAATCACACACCCACTTCACCCTATACACTGCTATATACCATGCCTTTGTAAGAATCAAAGTCACCCTCTCCTCAAGACACTTTAATTCTATATATTAGAAAATTGAAATACATATTAAAATCTATTCTTTTTTAAAATGACTTCCCCCATTTAGATGAGGTGCCCTTGTACAATGCACAGCCTGGGGTACTGTGCATGGTGATCCCACTGGCCAGACTCATGAAGAATTGCATGTAAGCTGACTTTGTGCAGTTAGAATCTAATTCTAAGTGGGCTATGGAATGAACTGGAAAGAAACAAAGTACAAATAGTCCCTTCCTCACATTGTCGCCACAACACATCTTTTGTGGAAACATCCCTTTCTGTGTCATCTCATTAGTCACATGTTGGAGTTGAGATGTCCAAGTAAAATCATGGAAATGCACCAACCATGTCCTCATGTGGTATAAGGATTCACAATGCATTCCACAAAGGTGGAGCCAGTTGGGTGGGACTTGCAGGGCTGAGGAAAGGACCAGGCATGCCTCATCCATCACTTGTCCAGAAATCCTACCATTCTATACATTTCCTGAGGCAAAAGAGTAGTATTTTGAAGATAGTTTGTTGGATACAGAAATGGTAGGATAAGAAGGTGACTACGAGAGGGAGGAGTGAGAAGAAGAAGCCATGCGGCGCTGGGAGGAGCAGTGCAGAGAGGAGATGAAGGTTATTGCTAAGGACACACAGGTGGGAGCTGAGCAGGAGGATGGAAGGGAGGAGGGGCAGCATCAGGATGCGGTGGAGCAGGTGGCAGGGGGTGCTGCGGTGTGCAGACGCCTTCTCAGTTCTGTTTGTAAGGAGACTGGAACTCCAAGAACTGGTCCAGGCTCACCGTCCTGTGTCCCCAGGAAGCCATCTGGAACCACCATGGGGATAAGGAATTGACCACAGTGGACTTTCCACCCTGAGCATCCCTCAACACCACATGGCATGCTCTGTGCTGAGGACAAGGAAACTCTGAGCTCCTGCTCCCTACCTGAATGGTTGTCATCCCGACCTCACGTCCAACCAGGACCCTGCTGCCCTGGAGTGTGGCCACGTGTGGTTCCTCCAGCTTCATGAAGTCTGCAACCAGATGGGTGATGTCGAACTGCCAGTCAGGGCTCAGCAAGTGGCTTGGCTGGCCCCATGGGCCGGACCCCTCAGACACAAACTGGGTGAGGACCCGCACGGTGGCGTGCTGGTACTGGAGGGCGCAGCCCCGGGCACGCCGGTCCTCCTCATCCTCATCCTCGCTCTCCCGAGTGGGCCTTGTGGGGAAGGAGAAGGAGCTCTCAGAGGCAGGGACAAGAGCCTGAGAAGTCCTCAAGACAGGCAGCTGCCTGCCTCACCCTCGTGGAGACAGCAATCTAGATGGGAGCCCCAGGACCACACGCTGAGCACTCACCCTCACCGGGCAGCACAAAGTTAGGCATCTCTTTCTCAAGCACATTTATTAACAAATAAAAGCTAATATTTACTAAGCCTGCACTGTCTTATAAGTAGCCCTTAGCTACATGTGGCTATTTACATTTTAATTTAAATAAATAAAAATTAGGTAAATTAAAAAAATTCAACGTCTCTTAACCCTAACCAAATGCACCATAGCTATATATGCTAGTGGACATGTCACCAAATGGGAAAGTGTGACTCTGGAACATTCTACCACCTTCGAAAGTTCTACTGGATTATTAAAAAAAGAGAAAGTTCTATTAGACAGAAATGTATTTGTTACATTCTTGTGATGTGCCGAGTCCCACTCTGAACTCCCGTGTGTATGAACTCTTTTAACATCTCATAACACTATGAGGCAAACTCATAATTGTTCTCATGTCCCGATGAGAAAACTAAGGTACAGAGAGTGGGTCACTTGCCCACACTCACAAAGCTAGCAAGTGGCACAACTTGGATTGCTTGTACAGTGCCCAACCTGGTTAACTGTACACGGTGATTCTATTGACCTTGGGGTGCAGCAAATCTCAGTTCTGCTCCCTCAGGAATGTGGAATAAACAAACACATTATCTTGGCCACTTGTGACTAAGTGATCTGACTGACTGGGCAGACTCTGGGCTGTCTTCTTCCAATCAGGCCAAATTCCTTCAAGCTCTCCTTGTAGAAATGAATTTAGCATATCCCTGAAGAACTCTCTAACTTGTCCCTTAACAGAAAGGCCCTGGTACCTGAGGCACTATTAAGAAAACTGCCCTAGTTGTTTGGGATAAAGAATTCCAGGCAGAAAGATAGGCCCTCACTTAGCTCAAATATGTTGATCTGGGGGCCACAGAGCTGAGAAAACAAGACCTCAAACTCCTACATGTGACAAATAGTCTGGGGTCACAGAGAATAAACAAGATGCTTTTTTGCAAACAGTGATCCAGTATAAATGCAATTAAATTTTATCCAATTATCTGATCTGCACAGAGCATTTCAAGCTTATTGACATTCCTAAGGAGAGAACTTTGATGCTTTACTTAGAGTAAATAAACCAAACCTCAAATTCCCTGGTGATGAAGAAGCTAAAAAGTTTTATTATCTGCATTGCATCATTTTGGGAAATCTGCTTTCAAGAAGTGGTCTAATATGAGCCCAGGAGTAGGGTGCAGACACCCTGGGTTTAACATGGAACTGCTGTGTGACAACTTTCAGGCATGGCTGGGTCATCTTGGAGCCTTGCCCTCCTCAGAAGGCTGTTGCCAGGGTTTAGGGAGGTGTAATAGTCAGATAATACCATTACCTACTACACACCAGGTCCTTTAGTGTTAAACTCAGTAAATAAAGCTCTTGTTGTCATGGCTCTAGGGCATTTCTCCAACATGGGCTCACCTCTTACTGGCCACAATGGGGACCCTCCAGCCCTTAATCTGGCTTAGCTCTGTGTCAGAGACCTCGATCTGCAGGGGCAGCCGGGGCACCCACACGGTGACGTGCAGGGGGGCGCTCAGGTACTGGTATGTGAAGTTCACCACTGCATCCATCTTGCCTTTTATCTCTTTGCCATTGACAAAGACATAGTCACAGCGGTCTGACACCTGTAAAGACAGAGGAAGAGAGGATAAAAGAAGGAGAAGTTCAGGGGACCCTAGAAACCATTCTCTCATTTGTCTAATTCTCTGGCAAAGCTCATATGCTTAATTCAGGTTCCTCCCAATGCAGAGCCTGAGAAAAGGAGTCAGTGCAGTTAATGAAATTGGGAGGTGAGCCCAGGCAGCTGGAGTGAAGGGGTGGACTGAGGGAGACAGAGAAAAGATGAAAAGCCAATAGGAAGGGACATTTTTGCGGCTACTACATGGAGCCATTAGGCTCAGCTTCTCCAAGACCTCGTGAAGTCTCCAGAATTGTTCCTTGAGGCATAAGAAGCAGGATATTATCCATGACTCCTATTTTCTACTGGTTGATGGCTTCTTCCACTTGGAACAGGAAGCAGAAAACAGCTTCTGGTGAAACTGCAATTAAAAAGTGAACTTGAACTTGCACAGAACTGCAGCTATGGCTGAAATCTGGGTGGGGTGTGTGTGTGTGTGTGTGTGAGATGTGAGCACCAAGTGTCTGTGCCCCAGACTAATGTGTGTGCAGTCAGCTCTACCCAGCCCCACCTCCGCCACCTACAAGGACATGGGGGGCCTGCAGCAGGACTCTCACTGAGCCTGGGCTTGCTTCCCTCACTCCCTCACGCACAGTCCTGACCATTCTCCAGGACATGCAGGCTTAGCAGTGTAGCTCCTTTTGCCTGGGATCACCCTCCTGATGCTCTTGGCCCAGCCCAGCTCAAGGGTCCCTGGGACATGCCTCTCATCCCTGTTCATCATGCAAATGGCAGGTTGACACTAATGACCTCCATCCCATGTCCCCTGCCCTGCACTCATCCCTTTCCTTCTTTCTAGCATATAGTTGTCTCACAAAAGGAATGAGAAGAAGAAGAAAGAAAAACAAACATACAAAGAAAATAAAAACACAAGTCTGCAAATATCTGGCTTTTGTGTTCCAAAGCCATTCATTCCAAGACAAGTCTTTTTATAGCCCCAGGAACATTCCCAGCGTGCAAGGAAATAGAAAGATGCCTGTGATCTCAAGCAGTCAGGAAGGGCCAAAGTGGACAGTGATAAGGCCATCATGGAGGTGAACCCTGTGGACTGACTGATAAAGGACGTCCCAGTAGGAACTGGGAGCTTCCAGAAGAGTAGAAGACCCGAAACCCCTCTCCACTGCCTTGACAATAGTTAAGTCTCCTGGAAATTGGACTAGGATTCTGTTTCTGCCACCTTTGTGAGTTGAAAAGTGAAAATAGAAATCAAGATCATATAGGAGGCAATATGATCCATCTTGCATAGCCAAATTGTCGTATTCATCTTTGACCTCTTGGTTCTTTACACTAGCTGCTCATAATAACAGAAGCTCAGCAAAGTGGATATTAGATAGATGGATGGATGGACAGACAAATGAATGGGTGGATAGATGGATGGATGGATAAACCAATGGAGAGAGGGATGGACAGATGGATGAATGAACGATGGGTGGATGAGTGGGTAGATAGATAGGTGGATAGATAGACAGATGGGCAGATGACTGGATGGAAAAATAGATGGAGAGATGAACAGGTGGATAAACAGATGAACAGATGTATGGACAGATGGATGGATGGATAAATGGGTTGATGGATGCATGGATAGATGGAGGGATGGACAAATTGATGACAGAAAGATGGGTGGATGGATAAACAAGGTCTTCCGTCCATGGGAATGATCATCAAAGATCTTGAGGTTTGTGGACAATGCAGCAAGGAACTGAGATGGGACAGAGCTCAAAACAGCAGAAGCACAAGATCAAAAGCTTCTAGAAAGCTCTCAGGTTATGTTTCCTAATCTTTCTGGGGTCATTGTGCCCTTTGGGAATACACATAAAGCTAATTCTTGCTGGAGAAATGCCACATATGTAGAGTTTAGCGGAACGTTTCAGAGTTAGCAATGTCACTTAGGGCCTCCCCACACAGCACGAACTTGAGCTAGAACAGCTGATGTGCTTGTCTGTCTCCTGCCTGGATCATCCCCTTTGTGGCTCTGTGGACTCAACCAAATAACACTGAGTGCTGAGCAATGAACTCCTGTGACCTGATCACCTTCTCTTTCCCCAGCTTCCAGGAACCGTGGATGGCCGGTCTGGACCCAATTTTCATCTTTAACTCACACTTCATTTGGAGGGGCAGTTGGTGAGGGCCCAGCTGGGAGAGTGCCCTCCATCTGTGAGGGACCATGGCAGGGAGAAGTTGGGAGGGGACCACAGGGATGGATCTTCTCATTTGCGGTCAAGAGTGGTTTAAAAATGTTTACATGCTGATTAAGGACAGAAGCCAATTTTAGTTGCTGTCCCAGACTTGTAATTAGCATGAAAACACTGTCCCAGGGCTGGGCAGGCATTAGCATAATAGCCAAATAAGAGTTCTATCAGTAATCGCTTCTTTAATCAATGTTGTAATTTACAGACCATTGACTTTTCTCATTTACTACCTTTCTGAACTCTGGTGGGAGGAAACCTGGCTGTCCCAGAATATATAAATAATTAAGAGCAATGCCAAGGGTACAAAGTTGCTGTGCATGATAGAGCCATCGTCACCGCTGCTCCTGGAGGAATTGCAAATGTCTGGGGACATCTCAGGATGCATTAATCATCTCTTAAGTGGCTAGCAGTGAAAATCATAATATCACAAAATGATCTGGCTTAGCTACAAAAAGGAACCAAAGGAATCTTTGAGTCTCTTGGCTTTTGTTTCTTGGAATCTCTGTCATCTTCTACTTGGGGGTGCTCTGCCCATTGAGAAAACTGCCTGCTAGACTCTACTCGCTATGACATTTGAACTACGGTGGACCGAACATATAGTCGTCATGAACCAGCTATTGGTATTTGCCTGGAGAGACCTGGAAGGGTTGGGGGAGGGCACATGGGTCTTGGTTGAACCTTGTGTAGTCAGTTGTCATACTGTGTTGTCACTCAGGTGGTAACCTCCTTGTGACATCACTGCCTCCTAGGGGAGAGGCTGGGGCCACTCTCCAAGGGAAAAGCAGAGGCACCTGCTTGTGGACCACTGATGTCTGATGGGACTTTTGCCCGAAGGCTCCTCTGGTTAAGCAGGTTTTCTGGTGAATGCGGCCTTAGATCTGCAGCTCTGCCATGGAGGCCCCACACTGGCCTTATACCCAGTTCCCGTGTGATGCTGCAGTTGTCTGGGGACCACACTTTGAGACCTGCTCCTTCCATCTTACACATCCCTCTGGCGATTGTGATTATTTAGTTAGGAGGCTTTAAAATGCCATCTCTGGGTTAATAACTTCCCCCCATCCTATCTCTGGATATACAACTGCTTATTGGACATGTCCACTTGGATCTCTAATTAGCATCTCTAACTCAATATGCTCACAAAGCAAACTAGTGTAGGGTTTTTTTGTTTTCTCTCTCTCTCTCTCTTTTTTTTTTTTTTTTGTCACTCAGGAATAAGACTGTATCTGATCTGAGTTCAGATACAGAAAAATCCAATTTACATTTCTCATACACCTGCTCTGTTCATGTAAATGAAATGCTCTTACATACTAACAAGCCCTTGTTTTGGGTTTGCAAAGTGCTCCCTCATCATTTCCATCATTTCCTCAACCTTTCCCAGCCTGTGGACGGCAACATGAATCTGATCCTATTCTGCAGATGGAGCTCACTGAGGCTGCTGCTTTTCTGTCTGTGACAGTTTGTTTGTTCAGGGTTCGCTCGACCTATTTGACACCTGGTGTTTATCCTGGGATTATGGCTTGGCTGAAGTTGTCCTTCCTGCATGTGGCTCTTTGGGTTATTCTAATTCCTATGGGCAGGTGGGGGAGGGGCAAGAAGGCCACTGGCCAGGAACTGTGACATGGCCATGGCCAGGGGCCAGTGGCCATCGAATCTTCTTCTCAAGCTTTCCTGGCCTGGTTCACTTGGCTCATCTCACGTGGGTCCACGTGGACAAGCTGTCTCTCTCCAAGTCCAGGCAGGGAGCAGATGGTGTGCACAGATCCGGAACTTGGGGAGAGTGGAACAAAGGGGTGGGTAGGGTTAAGGGGAACCAACAGGAGATGGCAAAGCACGCCAGGCCTGGAGGGAGCTGGGAAGGTGAAAAAGCAGCCGCCAAAATTCATGTCTGCTCAGAACCTCAGATTGCAACCTTATGTGCAGATGGGATCTTTGCAGATGTAATTGGTTAAGGATCAAGATGAGATCATACTGACTTAGGGTGTGCCCTAAATCTAACGGTGTCCGTAGAAGGAAAGAAGAGACACAGACACTCACACGGAGGGGGTGATGTGAAGATGGGGACGGAGCTTGAAGCAATGCATCTCCAAGCCAAGGGACACCAAGAATTGGGGGCCATCAGGAGCAGAAAGAGGCAGGAAAGACCCTCCCCCAGAGCCTTCAGAGGAGTGCAGTCCAGTCCACAACTTCGTTTTTAACTTGGATCCCTAGAACTGCAAGATAATATGTTTATGTGTTTGAAGGCCCCAGTTTGTGGTAATTTGCTTGGCATCCCTAGGACAGTAATACAAAGGGCTCTGAGAAGTCACTACCACCTGAGAGGGAGGTAAGGGCATATTCACAGGCCCAGCCT
The DNA here is from genome assembly GCA_963573935.1 of Arctocebus calabarensis. NCBI lineage: Eukaryota > Metazoa > Chordata > Mammalia > Primates > Lorisidae > Arctocebus > Arctocebus calabarensis. The sequence goes on along the minus strand of CAUYON010066069.1, from coordinate 18,033 downwards.
GCACCATGGTGGCAGGAGAGGCCATGAGCTTGCTGGAGCACATAGCCACGGCCGACACACAGCCCTGCAGGTAACGGCCAAGGGGACTAAATCCCTTGAGCTGACTCACGTTTCACCCTTTATTGCTGGAGCCTGGTATGGCCCAAACCCAGAGAGAAATGGGAGGTGACCAAGCTTCTTAAGGCAACTCACAAGGTTCAGCCTACCAGGGCCAAGGGCAGGGTGGGGGAAACGTAAAGCTAGAGATAGCTCATGAGTCTCTTCTCAACATTTATCTATCCTTATAATCTAAGCTGTTTCTAAATATATATATATATTTTAAATCATATCTCCTTTTCAACTCTGGAAAAACCCTTAAATGGTGTTTGAGTTCCCCCCATGCCCTTTAATCTTTCTTCTGTATCCGCCATGAGTCTTCACTTTGCTCACTCACCCTCAGCCACGGACCTCCTGGTTGGTCCTTGAACATGCCTGATGTCTGCTGCCACCGGGCCTTTGCACAGGCCATGCTTGCTGCCTAATGGCTCCTCCCCCAGCTGTTTGCAAGATTTGCCCCTCATGTCTTTCAAACCTTTAGTTTATTAGATCAGCTCTCAAGCAGGGGCAGTTTTGTCCTTAAGAGGCCATTTGACAATCTCTGGAATCTTGGTTGTGATAATTGGTGGGGGAGGATGTGTAACTGGTATCTACTCCGTATGCTGCTTAGACTCCCATGCTGTACAGGGCAGCTCCTAGCAACAGGGAATTTACCTGCCCACTGTCAACGTTGCCAAGACCTCATTTGTATGCAAACTTCTTAGAGATCCTATCTCTGACATTTCTGTTTAACATTGCAACCCCCACCCCCCAAGCTTCCCTATCTCCTTCCTTGCTTTCTCTCTCTATCCCTTATTGCCATTTGATAAAATATATGGTTCACCGCCTCCCTTTGTTATCATGTGTCCTCCCTCATGAGCGCATGAGCTTTGGGACGGCCAGTGTTTTTGTCTGTTTCTCAGTATTGCATCCCTAGGACCTGAAGCCACACCTGGCACGTAGTGGGTGTTCATATGTGTGGAGGAATGAATGAACCAATACAAGCTTGCAAACTGTCAGCCCTGAGTGGGTCACACGAGAGCCGCACTTTAAAACATCAAATTATTATCAGCATGAAAAACCATGGCATTCAACTTTGTTACCTGCTTGAACTCTGGAATCACTGGAATTCTTTACCCTGGTGATTTGTGGTCTCCTGGTTCAGAATGGAGGGGTGGGGCGAGGGTGGGGGTTGCAGGAGGGCCAGTGGTCTGCACCTGGCCTTAGAGACAGATCCAAGGGCACGTGAACCTCAGAAGGACACCTTTTCTCCTGGTGCTGACACTTCCCTGTGTCTCCCATGTCCCACACCCCATTGCAGCTGGGTGCCAGGACATATCTATTCATTCGTGATTATTTTATTAGTTTTTATTTGTGCAGCACTGTCCTCACTGGCAGCATGCGATGAATGAATTCTGCCCTGCCAGGAGCAGGCCTGAGCTTGCACTGAAGGGCCAGGCTGGCAGGGTTGCTGGGAGCACAGCGGGGAGAGCAAGGAAAACATTGTTTCTTCCTGAAAACTACTGATGAACAGGATGCCGTTCTCTCAACGGGGCAGTCAATGGCCAGAGATGGTCTCAGCTGCCCCAGGGTAGAGTGTTGCCAAGGTAAAAACATGTGGCCTTGGTGGGGCAAAGGTGCCCAGGTATCTGGGACACTGAACACTCCCGATGCCCGGGACACCCAGGGCTTCCTGCTTACCCTGTGTCCCCATGTAGGACTTGTGTGGGTGACTGCTAGGCCTATGCCCCGACTTGTGTGGGTGACTGCTTGCTCTATAACCACAGCAGCAAACGTTCACTGAGCTCTCAGTTATCCGGGCTCCATGGCAGGAGCTCATATAGATCATCTCACTGAATCCTCACCACAGGCACACGACAGCACCACTATTTTTATCACAGCCATATTGCAAATGAGAAAACGGAGGCACAGAGAGGTGATGCAACTGGCCTGAGGACACACAGCTCACTGTTGAGTCAGAGTTTGAACACAGACAGCTAATCCCAGAGCTCTGCTTTTAGCCACGATGCAGAACTGGCACTGCCTGGAAAGAGCTGTGATGTTGGATTCTTTTCCCTTCTCTTTCATCCCCATTCATGACAGAATTGGCTTTGGTCAAGAGAGAACTTGAGTCGAAAGGACAGCCTACCAGGCCAAGTGTGGACTTGAGAAGCGTGTATTTCTGCCAGTGCTAACACTTTGCCATGAGGTCTTCCTCTAAAGTCGCTATGACCTCTCAGTAAGAGTCCCAGGGTTAGATGCATGGAGCTGGCCACAGCCCAACTGTGGTGATCCCCCCTGCCCTGCAAATGGGTAAGCAAGAGTAAATGATGGTCTCAAACAACTGGATGCTGGGATTGTTTGTTACGCAGCCTGGCTGCCTGGGCCATTCTGCTGAGAGATGTGGTTAGGGTGTCACTGACTGTAAACCTCGGGAGCTCTCACGGTCCTTCCCTCTCTCCCCCATCTCCCATTCCCCTTTGGATTTTGTTCTATTTCCTGTCCTCCTCAGGCAGAGGCCCCTGGTGGGGCTGGGAGGAAAGCAGGGATGAGCAGGTTTAGGAGGGTGCATGGAAGAGGGGGGAAGCCTTCCGTCCCAGTGTCATGTCCTGGCGTGGCCACAGATGGGATGAAATCCACCTGGACTGGAGTTTGGGCCACTTCCTTCTCTGCCAGCCGCGGTTTTCCCCACCCCAGGGAGTTTCTGATTTCTTTGGTATCTTGTGTACAATTTGTCCTCCCCGCTGCCGCTGCTGAAGTTTTACATTCTAAGGAGGTCTCGGGGGAAGTTCTCCCGTTACAGAGTGCATTGTAGCTGCTTTCCTGACGCCTCTGGACAAGAAGGAAAAAGACAACGATGGGGAAAAGTCAGAGCTCCGCAGCACTTCTGAGACCATGCCTGCGATTTTCCATCTCGTCCCTTTGCACTGATGGCTGGGCAGAAATGTGTTCCACAATAAACCCCACTTCACCCCGATGACTGTGCAACATGCTGCCAACACTCCCTGTCGTTCTCAGGTGGGGACTGCTGCCTGCTCAGGGGTTTGGGCAGTGTCACCTGGCTGGGGGCAGGGTGACAGGTGCATCACTAGGGAAGGGTACTGGGGCCAAAGCAGCTACATTTCCTACATTTTCTGACAGAGGGGCGAGCCTCATGGTAGGTTCCCAAAGTCATGAGCACAGGCTGGCATCTGCCTGGCACCGGGCACCTCAGCCCTCAAGATTCATTTTCTCCATCTGTGAAACAAGGATTCTTTCTTTCAGCAAATGCGTAGTAGGTGTCAGGCATTTCTAGGCAGTGGACAGAAGCCAGGGAGCCAGCAGACGCCTCTCAGGGTGTGGGGAGAGACAATAACAAATACACAAGAGGCTAATTGTATGTGATAAGTGCCACGACAAAACTAACTCAAGAAAACATGACCCCGAGTGAACATAGAGACCTCTCTGGGGAAGGTACCTTCCGGCTGCGGATTTGGGGGAAGAGGCTTCCAGGAGGAGAGAATCCATATGAAGAGGTAACATTTATTAAGTGCCTGCTGTATGCTAAATTTTGTTCCAAACGTTTATGTGTATTGATTTTTTTTCATCATCACACAATCATTTTGCAGGTGAGGAAACCGAGAAACAGAGTCAAATAACTGGTTCAAGGTTGCACAGCCAGGAGGAGTGAGAGTTTGATTTAAAAGCGAGTGTCCAGCCCCAGGAAAGCTCCGCTTGATCTCTCTCTCACACTGAGCGAGGGCTTGGGGGTAGGAATGAGTTTGACTGGTGCTAGAAACAGAAGAAAGGTTGGTGACCCAAGGTTAGGGAAGTAGGCAGGAGCATGTAGGGTAGGGGCAGCATCAGAGATTTTCGGGGGAACTGAGAAGGGAGAGCTGCGTGGACAGGAACCAGCCCAGTGACAGCACATAGCAGGTGCAGGCGGCAGCTCGTGTCCAGGCAGGAACCAGGGGCCGGTGAAAGGCGTCATCCCCAGAGGGGTTTGACCAGGAGAGTGGAGAGGCTTCCAGAATGGCAGCTTTAATCAGAACTGACCACCGCGTGCATATAATTTCTCTCTCACTGCCCGAGCCAGGCTCACCCCTGCACCATCTGTCTGCTTTTCCTTAGAGGCAGCCCTCGAGATCTTAAAGCCTCAGGATCCAGGGCACTGAGCCAACCTGCTAGTGGCACCTGTGCTGGGCGTGGCTTCTCTTTGACCCTCTAGACTGAGAAGAGATTCCATGAGGAAGAGAAGCTGATTTCAAGAGAAGCCACAGCCCCCTGGACACTCCCTCTGTCATTGGGGTGAGGGGCACAGGGGTGTGATCACCGGGGAAGGCTGGACATGATCCTGCCACATGGATAAACACAGCTGTGCAGGGAGGCAGGTGCTAGGGGCCCCAGGACAGGCTCTGAGGGCCATGGGGATACATGTTTTCATTCTGAGACCCCCAGGAGTCAGGGAGCTGGGAAGCTGACAAGTTAATGCCTAGTACATTATCATCATAGGGCTGGACCAGGCTCATCATCTCGTTTTGGAGATTTCAGGAACTCAGACAAGGAGCCTCCTCCTGGCTCCACACCCCACTCAGGACTCTGCCCACATGTCTGCTCTTGAGGGACCCACAGTGGCCCCGCCTTTAACCTGTCCCAACTTACTGCACCCCCTCCACAAGCAAATAAACCTGACTTTGGAATTGAAATAAAATCCACATTGCTCACTGCGGCTCACAGAGTCCCATAGGGTCTGCTTCCTGCCCCTCTCCCCCATTTCCAATCACTGTTCTCTCCCTGAGCTCTGCCCAAGACTTATTTGGAGGATTTTTCCCTGTTCTCATCTTACTGACTTTGCACATACCATTCCCTCTGCCTAGAAACACTCCTCCCCGGATCGTGACAAGGCTGGTGCCTTTCTCCATTTAAGTCTTGGGGAAAAAGTAGTATCTTATTAGAGAGACTTCCCTTTCTCTATAGACTGTCACCCACCCATCCGTCTCTCCCTCCCTCCCTCCATCACCTATGTATTATCTATCGATGCATCCCTCCATCCCTCATCCACCCATCCTTCCCCCCATTTCCTACCTACTATCTATCTGATATATTTATCCCCTATCTTATTATCCACCTAGCATCTATCTATCCATCTCCATCCATCCCTCCATCCATCATCTATCTATCTATCTATCTATCTATCTATCTATCTATCTATCTATCTATCTATCATCCATCTATCTAAGCTATTTATTATCTTATCCATCTATATCTGTCTATTTAGCTCCATCATCACTCCTTTCATCCGTCACCTATTATCGATCCATCCATCCATCGCCTATCTCTGACCTCATTGTCACCTGTCTTATTATCAACCTATCACTTGTCTATGCATCTCCATCCTCCAGCCATCCATCCGGTTATGACATACCATTTTGAGCATGAACTCAGGGACTAGACTGTGACTCAGGTCCTCGCCCTGCCACTCCCTGGCTCTGACAAAGTACTTAACTCCTCTATCCTCAGTTGTCTCCTCTGTCCCTGGGAGTGAACAGGCGCCCACCTGTAGGACTTCTGTGAAGGTCAATGGGGTGACCTTTGTAGAGTGCTCAGGACAAGGACTGGCTCCAGCCTGTACTGCTGTCCCTCCTTGTCTATATGCCATGGCTCTTGCTCCATCCTTCCTTTCACATCACCCCTTCATGGCACACATAACTGAAATAATCTTGCATTCTTTTTGCCTGATTATTATCTTCCTATGAATTTCCTTTGTCACTAATTACAATGTAAGTGCTTCAAGTGCCAGAACACAGCACATAGGTGTTTAGGAGATGTTCATTGAATGAATGAATTTTCATTTTTCCTCATGAATGTACTCCAATTGTATTCTCCAAGTTCAAATTTCATTTCCCTGCAAAGAATTCCTTGGCCTCAATTTAGACATGCACTTCTGTGGTGCAGTCTGTTCCCCCTTGAACCATCCTTGAAAGTGAACCAAGGTCTTCCCCAAATTCACATTGTAGAATTGGCCTCCAGACCATATTGGACACACCAGATATAGTGCTCTCAAACACTTGGTGGCCAATTTCTGGTTGAGAAAAACGCAGTTTCCCCCTTTACTTGTTAAACCAATTTGAAGGTTTCATTCATCCAACAGACAACAGCACACTCCTTGTAAAGCTAGGATAAGCTGGCATAAAATGCTACCAAGACCAAGACCTGCTTCTCAAACTGATCAGGGACAGGCATTGTGGGTTCTGGTGGGAGAAAAAGCAAACACAGGAGAATCTTTTTCCAGAACTAAGTCTTCCCTGAGGCAAAGCAGATCCCCAGGTCCCAGTCTGGATGCTGCCCAGTGCTTCATGGATCTGGTCAGAAGTGTTCATCAAGGCAAGACCAGCTGCAGGGTCCTGGGGCTTATAACTCACTGTTGCCATTTAGGCAAATCCAGATGGAGCCCTGCTTGGATTAAATACAATCTGATTCATCAATAAATGGACATGTGTTTTGCAAAAGTCTTTTATTAGAAGAGAATATTTTTTGCAGCTTAAGGCAGAGGGGTCAGAACAACCTGATCTTTCCTGGTCAGCTCCAGGTATTTATGTTTTACCATCCACCTCTTCTCGGAGAGGTGTGGCACGGCTCCTGCCCATTAAAAGCCTGGGGTTTGTGCTTCCCATAGAACTTGTGGTGATGATGGAAATGCCCTGTGTTGTCCAACACAGCAGGTGCAAACCACATGTCACTAGTGAGCACCTGAAATGTGGCTAAAGCATTGGAGGAACCAAAATTTCACTGTATTTAGTTTAGACTAATTAAATAAACCACATGAAGTTAGCAGCTACCACCTTGGACAACACAGACGTAGGTAAATTGTAAGAGCTATCTATGAGGAGGGCAGCATCCTCCCATACTCCCGGCCTGGTGATTAGGTAGACCTAGGTTTGAATCTCAGCTCTGCCCCTTACCTGCTGCATGGCCTTGTGTAAATCACTCATCCTCATTTGTAAAATGAGAATGACCCTAGTCCCTGCCTGATATCTTCTAGAGTCATCCACTTAAAATTCAAACTAGAATACCCTACAGTGGCCTATTCCTCTTGGAGTAAAGCCAAATTCTGAGCACAGACTCCAAGGTCATAGGCCACCTGGCCTGTCCCATGCTGTCCATCTGGACTTCTGCTCTTTTCCTCCTCACTTCTCATGCTCCTTCACTCCGTTCCTTGCACATGGATAGTTTCTTCACACCCCAGGGTATTTGCACTCACGGAGCCTGCTGCTCAGGAAGCTCCTTTCCAAGCTCTTGGCATTTAAGTCTCAGCTCAAATGTTCTGCCTCAGAAATGCTTCCCTGATCGTCCGTCTTAAATGAGCCTTATACAGTCTCCCATTCCACTGCCTATGGCTGTCATCCTAGTATTTGTCAACGTTTGAAAGGTCTTGCTTCTTATTTGCTTCCATGTTTGCTTACATATTTTCCATCTTCCCTGCTGTAGATATACTTGTGAAGGCAGCAGTATGTGTAGGAGGTTTGCTGCTGTATCTACAGAGCATGGTAGGTGCTCAGCAAATATTTGGGAAAAGCATGACTAAATTGACCTTTGTTGTAAGGATCTCATGAGATCATGCCAATTAAGTTGGAATGTTGGTGGGTATGATGTGATCAGAGGACCCCAATGTGCTTGCAGGGTTTGGCTTCACCATGTGTGCTCCTGAGAGCTGACATGAGAAAAGTGTCCTGGAGATGTTACTGCCCTGGGCACCCAAATGAGAAGTGAGCCAACCTGATCCCCAAACAAACCTGCACAAACAAATCCCAGCCCAGCCAACCAGGACCCTGAGGGAAGGCTGCTCCAGTTGGCCCATTCCCCTTGACCGAGAAATTAATACTTGCTGTTATAAGTTGTTGAGCTGCTGAGTTTGGGGTTGTTTTGTTATGCAGCATTAACACAGCTACAGCAGTCTAATACAAGCCTAGGCTTTCTGTTATTGAAAAAAGACCCAAGTTTACCAGCTCACACAGCATGGAGAACTCTGCTTTGAACAGCTCTCTGCTCTCAGGAGAGCTAAGTTAACACTGGCTGTTGTGACACCGTTGCTCCTGCTACCTGACATTTACTGAGCTCTTATTATGAGACAGGCATTTCATGTGACTTTTCTCTTTTAATCTTTAGTTTCATCTATGGGATTTGTCACTTTTGACCTCTGTGTTAGAGAAAAGGATACTGAGACTCAGAGTGGTTGTCTTCCTCAAGGTCACACAGATGGTAAGTGCCAGAAAGATCCAGCTTTAGTCAGTCTCACTCCAAAGGCACTGGCCAAGCCACCATATCAGGTGTCTTCCATGGGAGGGTGCATCCTTCCATGGACACTGGGGACACGTTGGTGTCTGCTCAGTGTGGGCATGACTTCCCACCCTCAGCACTCCTGACAAGTGGAGTCAGACAATTCTTTGCTTTGGGGGCAGCCCAGCCTTGGAAGGATGCCTGGCAGCACCCCGTGTTTCTGCCTACTAGATGCTAGTAGGCCCTGCTCCAGGTGTGGCAACCATACGTGTCTCCTGTCACTGCCAAATGTCCCCTAGGAGTATGACCACCCCATAATCACTGGTCTAGGTCTACCCACATCATCCTGCAGGCTTTGTATTTATTACTGCATTAAGATACACAACAGTCTTAGGAGGTAGCACAGGTATTTCCCCACTAGGCAAAGGAACTGAGGCTCAAAGAGAGATGTGTCACTGGCAGAGTGTGGACTCTTCAAAATGCTATTTAAACTGTACTTTGAACCCCAGTTGGAGGGCAGGTAGGTGCTAGAGAACCCCACAGGCAGGAGCTTCCTCAGTTTACAGCCGGGATCCCAGACACAGAAAGGGGACGAGCCGGGCCCAGAGCCCAGGAATTCCAGATTCCAGGAATTTTTTTGCTTTCTTTGTAACTTTCTTTCATCTGAGAGCCAAACGGCCCTGGAGGATAAAGACCTTCCAGCACTTCTCCCCGGGTATGACAAACACAAATGGGCAACTCTCTTCTGCCCACTTTCCTACTTGGGCAGGGATGTGACCCCAAAGAAGTAATAAATACATCCTGCAGACGCTTTGAAAACTTATGGCTCTTACCAAAGAACTTCTCCCTCTTAAGAACTCAGAGCCTGTAAAATCAATGGTTAATTCGGTACGTAGACAGTTTAGTGCTGACGGGAGCCCATGCTCAGGGGAACGATCAGGCTGTTGGCTGAGCAAGGCTGCTCTCTGCATGCCGGAGCTAATGCAGGCACCTTCGGTCACTGGGGAAAAGCTGGGCCCGCTAGTTGCCCGTATGCATTATTTTTAGTTCTGCACTGGGATCCATTAGCAGGAATCGTGCCCCGGAGGTCAGACAGGCTGCGCTGGAAATTCAATAGATGAACTTTCTCTAATGATGCTTTAAGTCTCAGCATCTCCCCCTTCCCCCATGGGCAGTGCCTTGCAGCTTGTGGCCGCAGGAGCTTACGCAGAATGTGCAGACAGGACTGTGGTGCTCGGGCTGGAGTATTCGGTGCCAGCCTCGTTAGGACAAGGGGTGTGTCCGGAGCTCTGTGCACACGGGGTGCAGTTTAGGGAACGTGCTCACACTTTCTACCTGCCCTGCTAACTGGCTCACATGTCTCCTCTTTGGAGACTACCCCATCCAAAGTAACCTCCCTCCCAAGCTGCTCCCTAGTTCAGCACCCTGTCCATTCCCTCACTGCCTCGGTAATATCCTTAAGCACTTGTTGGCGTTGGCCTCCTCCATCGCTAGACTGCGGCAGGGGCCACGTCTGTTTTACTTTCCTGCAGCATCCCAGTATTAGAATGGCACCAAGAAATCAGTTCATATTCTGTTGAATGAATCTCATGTGTAGGAAATATCTACTGGATATTGTTGAATCTAAGACACCACAAGTAGGAAAACCATTGCCACAGTAATCTGTGCCTTGTTGTTGACTGCAAGACACATCCCTGTTCCAAGGACATCAGAACGTGGACACGTGCAGATTAGATACTCTGTGATGGCTGACCGGCCATTGCACGTGCTTGTCCATATGCACATTCTTCCACCTGTCACGGTTCCCAGTGCTATGGTTGGGCAAGTCATGGCCCTTCTCTGAGACGCTGCTTCTTCACCTCTCAAATGCGAATTGACACAGCGGCTGACAACCAAGTTCTCTCCTGTTCAGATGCCCTGACTCCCATTAACCTGCATACTAGATACACTGCGGGCTGCACGCTCGGCTCTCATGGTGCTCTCACACCACACAATGGCCTGGCTTCATTGTCTGCACGCCCCTCCCCTGGGGAGAGGAAGGACTAGGCAGGGATGTGTAAGGGACACAATCGGCTGCATGGTAAGTGTCAGTGGCTCTTTGGCATAACCCTGTGAAACTGGAGCTTGGACAACTGGTGTAGACAGATGCTGATAGAATGTTTGTCCTTTGTCTCTGACCCAGGAGACTTGCGTCTTCTACCAGCATCCATAAAACTAAGCCTCCACTAGGATGAAACCCCAGAGCCTTCAGTGTTCTGAAGACCCCGAAATGCCTAGATTCCACTTCCCCCAGGGCCTGCTGCAGATCGGGTTCTGATTAGACGTCACACCCTGCCCCTCCCTTCTCTCCATGTCATGCTGACCTTGCCCAACTAGCCCTGCAGGTGCCAGTGATCCAGTCAGACCCACACCCATAAGCCGACCCAGGGCCTCAGGGGTGCTGCTCCTGTACGCCCAGCCCACCCACTCAGACCCTGGCACCCAGTCTGCTGACTCACAATTCTGCGTTATTCTGTGGACAGCCCAGGTGTATCATCTCTGGATTCATTTTGGGAGGCAATTTTAAGTTTGAATACATTCGTTTCTCTGAAGATATCAATTATGTTCCTGGAGATATTAGTAATATTCCATGTCAAAGTCATCTAAGAGTAGCTAAGAGGTGCTGTGCTTACACTTGTGATAAAGTCTACTTCTGGGTTTTGCTTCTCTTTTGGTTTTTGTAGGTTAAAAGGCAGTTTCTTTGTTTTCAGGAAAGTTATCAGTGCTGGAGGTATCCTTTCAAGGGTCATATTTATCGAGGGTCCTGGCTTTTACAAATTGGAGATAAAGACCAATGACTGGTGGGCATGCTGGCACAGGTCTTTAATCCCAGCACTCCAGGATGTCGAATCCCTTGAGTTAGAAACCAGCCTGAGCAATAGTTTCCCCATTTCTACTAAAAATAGGAAAATTAGCTGGGTCTGGTGGCAGGTGCTTATTGTCCCAGTTACTCAGGATGCTGAGGCAGGAGGATGGCTTCAGCCCAGGAGCTTGACATTGCTGTGAGCTATTGCACCACCGTCCTCTCGCTTAGGTGACAGAGCAAGACTCTGTTTCAAAAAAAAAAAAAAAGAAAGAAAGAAAGAAAGAAAAGAAGAGAAAAATAAAGAAAAGAAAAGGAAGCAAAAAAGGCCAATGGCCAGCCAGGAACTGTGCTGTTCAGTATTGTCACCATAAGCCACACGTGGCTAAGAGGTGCTTGAAATGGGGCTGTTCTCAATTTAGGTACTGTAAGTGTAAATATACACTGAATTTTAAAGACTTAGTGTAAAAAATAAAAGTAAAATATCACCTTTTTAATTTTTATATTCATAATATGGAAATGATACTATTTTAATATAATGGGTTAAACATAATACATTAAAATTAAATTCACCTTTTTTTTTTTTTTGCGACAGAGCCTCAAGCTATTGCCCTGGGTAGAGTGCTGTGGCATCACAGCTCATAGCAACCTCCAACTCCTGGGCTCAAGAGATTCTCCTGCCTCAGCCTCCCAAGTAGCTGGGACTACAGGCGTCCACCACAATGCCGGGTTATTTTTTGGTTACAGCCGTCATTGTTGTTTGGCGAGCCTGGGCTGGATTCGAACCCGCCAGCTCAGGTGTATGTGACTGGCGCCTGGGCCGCTTGAGCCACAGGCGCCGAGCCAAATTTACCTCTTAAAAAACGTTTTTGAATGTGGCTTATAAAATTACCTATGTGGTTCATGTTGTTCTTCCATCCAACAGTGTGGCTCAGAATGCCACTCCTCTTCCAGGATCTGTGGGAGGGGATTTAGGCCCTCACTAGCCTGTATCTTATCTGGGGTGAATTAGAAAAGAAAACCCCTTCCTGGAGACACTATCTCCAAAAGCCAGAAAATTGTCCTAATATGTGGAGGTCGTTGGGACTTTGCCCTGCCCCCAAGTATTGTCCTAATAATCTCGTGTGACTGTCGCCCTCTGAGGGGGCACTGTGCATAGCAGCCTGGCAGTGTGCTACTTGCCTGTGCCTGGTGTGGGGGTGTAGGGAAGTATTTTTCCACACCATTCCTTCCCCTCAGCAGTTTGTAAGGTTCTTGTCTAGTCAGACATGGAGCTTTCAATACCAGAAAAAAGACTGTCAGATTCGATTTGAGGGGGGAAAAAAGTCATTATCTAGGTGCTTTTATGGGAACTTTATTTTTTTTAGGCGTATTTCCAGAGATTAAAAAAATACAGAGAAAGACCAAATGCATAATTTATAGCTTGAAAAAGTCCTTGCACTGTCTTATTCTTTAAGCAAACATTGTGGGTACAATATCATGACAAAGCTGGGAAAGACCAGGAATTACAGTTCTTTCCTCCGGAACTAAGGACAGAATTGCTGTCCTGTCCTAGGAAGGGAAACATGGCAAATATTTGGGGCTTTCTGAGCCATATGGTTTCTATCAACTACTCAATTCTCTTGTTGTAGCACAAAAGCAGCGCAGACGTTCTGAAAATAAATTTGAATCGCTGATGTTCCAGTGAAACTTCATTTATAAGGCAGGCAGTGGACTTAGATTTGGCCCCTGGCTCCTAATTTGCCACTTTCTTCTCTAGATGAGTGGTTCTAAAGAGCTGCCTCGTGGGCTGACCCACTCGGCAGATGTATTTTATTTTTAATTCTTTGTCCATTAAAAAAATTATAATTGGTTGCTGACATTGAAAAATAAGGTGGTTTCAACACACAACGCAGTTTCTCATCTCTTTTGAAGACACGGTGAGGCTGCACTCACACTTGCTCAAGACCACGGTTGGTTGTAGCAATTTCCTTGCTGGGAAAGGCAAAGAAGAGAGTCTTGGCTGCTCTTCTAGATAGAGTTGGACACCTCTAATTTAGGCCTTCAGTTATTTAAGCACCTGCTTAGCTGCTACTGTGGGCTTGCAGGGTTTGAGCCCTGGCCCTGCAGCCTACCTGGGGGTGCATCATCAGAGGAGCGGATACAGAAAAGGTAATGTGTATACACAACGGAAGACCAGCCCGCCTTAAAAATAAGAAAATCCTGTTATTTGGGACAGCATATCATGAACCTATAGCATGTTACATTAAGTGAAATAAGCCAGACACAGAAAGATAAATGTCTCATGCTTTTACTTACATGTGGAACATCACACAGTTGAATTTATAAAGGCAGACAATGGAAAAGCAGTCACCAGTGGCTGGGTGGGGGCAAGGTTGTGGAGATGTTGGCAAAGGGTACACAATTCCAGTTAGATAGGAAGGATTCGTTCTGTAGATCCATTATGCAATATGGAGACATCAGTTAAAACTAATATTCTATTCTTGAAGGTTGTTAAGAGAGTAGATTTTAAGAACTCTCACCACAAAAAATGATCTGTGTGTGTGGTAATGCATACGTTCAATGTCACAGCTCCATTTAGCCATTCCGCAATGTACATGTATATCAAAACCATGTGCTGTATGTGATAAATAGAAACATTTTTTTTTAAATAAATAAGGAACAAAAGAAAGAGAAAAGAAAGAGCAAATAAAACCCTACTAGATAGGCATAATGCCAGAATAAAGAGATAGAAATGGAAAAGCTGGGAGAACCAGCTGGAAGTAAGTTGTACACCAGCCTCTGTATAATTGAGCCTCATGTTTTAGTGTAAACTTCCCGAGTGGATGGGAGGCCCTCGTGAGGTTCCCGCCAGCTCCACCCCACTTGTAGTGGAATCACTTACTTTGATGACGTCCTCGTCTGTGGACTTGCACTCCACCAACTCTGAGATGTCCGTCACTGCGCTGTTCTCTTCCACAGAGACCACCTTGATGGGCATGGCCACTGTCTTTCCCGTAAGGATGGCGGTGTTCAGAATTTCAGTGTCCTGCCAAGAGAACCAGACACACCTGAATCAACGGGGATTCTCAGTTCTGCTGGGTACCAGACAGGTCTACGGGACTTCCCAAGGCAGACACCGGGATGTTCTTGTTTAGACACGATACACAGTAGATTTACCTTAGAGACTTGGGCACAAGGGCCATTCTTTGGGGAAGAATTTCCTAAGAATGTTCAACAGTTTACTTTTAGTTTATTTATGATTATCTTCCTAGTTTCCATCAACAATTAGAAATCATCTATTCTTTTTCTCCATTGCAGAGACCAGGCCCAAGTACCACATAAGGTGGTGTTGGCATCAGGAACAGAGGAACAGAAACTCACTCCGGGCACCTTGAGCAAGACGGTCCCGTGGTAGGTGGAATGACATCCTCCCTCAGCTCCCTGCAAAAGGGGTTCAGTCTCCAGGACCTGTGAATATGCTACCTTTGGTCCTAGTGCCCTGTTCCTCGCAATTATAATTGCAATAGTATTACTTTGCAATTATAATTGAATTAAGGTTTGGGGGATGATAGGAAGATTATCCTGGGTTATCTGGGGTGGCCTGGTGTAAACTTAAGGTTCCTGCAAGAGGATGTCAGTGGAAGAGGATGTGGAGGCAGCAGTCAGAGTGATGTGGTCACATTCCCAGACATGGGAATGGCCTCTGGCCCTTGCAAAAGGCAAGGAGCAGACTTTTCTCCTAGAGCTTCCAGCAGGATGCAGCCCTGCCAGCACCTCGACTGTGGCCCTAGAAGACTCACTCAGGCTCTGGCCTCCAGATCCGCTGGATAATGGATTCGCGCTAATTTGTCAGAGCAGTGTTAGGAAACTCGTACAGATGCTTGTTGGGTTGATCCCAGGTTGCTGACAGAATCAAAGGAAACGCTAAATGGGGCTCTGCAGAGGCCAGATCACCTTCAAGGTGATGCGAAGCAGGAAACAAAGGGCAGAGTCTCTGGAGCAAGGTGGTGCACAAGTCTCCAACCACTTCCATTCTCAAGGCGCTCCTCCTGACAGGTTCTGTTTAGAAGGAGGATGTGATTGGCCTCCTTTGGGCCTTTATCCAGACCAGGAACAGCGCACTAGGACTAACAAGACCACCAGGACTGATCCCAGCAGGAAAGGGTAGATTTTAAACATAGGATCATGTTACTAGAAGAAGATTGAATGCACAGATTCCTGGCAGGCAAACAGCAACAACAACAGTAATAGTAACAGCACGGCAGCTGCAATGGCAGGTGAGACAGATAATTCTTATCGCCGTTGTAATTCCTGCACTTTGGCAACAGACAGCACAGCATGGGGGCTTCCGTTTTAAGGGAAGACTTAAGCAAAGCAAACTGCCTTCCTCTGCTGCTCTGTGGGAGCTCACGCCAGCACAGCCTGGGGGACATCCCTGTTCACTTTTCCTTCATGCAGAACTATTAGCATCACACCTCATACACTTTGTGATTTGCACAGTGATGAAGGAAATACCTCCTTTTGGGGTATGTAGGATACTCCCTGCTTGCCCTTTTGTAATCCTACCCTTGATGGGCAGATGAAAGTGAAAAAGGTCCTCTGGCTTTAGGACTCCTGTTGGCACCTTTTACCTTTGGGCCAATTTCTTCCAAAGCCTCTCTCCAGAAATACTGCTCCAGTTTGAAACAGGAGATGCAAGGAAAGAGATTTTCTCTGTTCTTTCTCCAGGGAAGCAATTGACACAAAAGTGACCTTTTACATTAAACAAGAGCACAGCTGAAAGAGTTATTAGTCACAAGCGGAGTCTCGGCTCCTCTCTCATGCCTGCACACCTGCCAGCAGTTAAATGACCCTCTGCCGTGTCTTCTCTCAGGTCCACAGGATTTCCTGGTGCTGGACCACAATCTGGGCAGCTTGCACGATGGCCATTACAGATGCTAAGAATACCGCGGAAATTCCCCAAGTCCATTTGCAGGTTCATTACAGGTAATGTGCTCAGAGTTTGGTCTTTCCATTTTCTCTCTCACAATGGTCTTTGGCTAATGGCTTCATTAAAGCAGCACACTCCCTCATGGATTAATTGTGATTCCTTTTCTAATGGTTGCTGCAAATTTACACGCACACCTAACACTCCCTATCCCTAAAATGTATTCCACTAAAATTAAGACTGGTTGGACATTAGATATTTTTCACTCACTAATATTAATTTCAGGAGCAGAGAATTAACAGTCATAGGAATAACAAGTGAAGAAAGGAAACTTTGGCCTCCAGGACAAACTGGCTATGACACATGAAGGAAGTTCTCTCTATTTAAAAATCACTATCCTGACAAATAATTTTGGAGTCTATTGCTTGCTGGGCTCTGGAAGTCTGGAATCCCGAATTTGGGGCTTTGTTATTAATTTTCTGTATCACTCTGATTGCATCACTTGGAATCTCCTTCATCTCCCCATTTTATAAATGAGTGTTTGGGTTACATCATCTCTAACTATCCTCCTGACTGTCCAATCCTGGACATCGGTCTCAGTACATTCAGGCTGCTGTAACAAAGTAACGCAGACCAGGTGGCTTCTAAATAGCAGAAATTCATTTCTCATGGTTCTGGAGGTTGGGAAGTCCAAGTACAAGATTCAGTGTGTGGAGAAGGCAAAGAGTTAAAAATGTACGTGTGAATGTACATGTGTGTGTGATATTGATGTGATTGGCACAGAATTCTACGTGCCTGGTGGCATCTCCCAAATACCTTTTTGGTTGAGGACTATTAATAGTGGTAAGCCCCGTACCTTACTTAAGCACACAAAATTGTATTGTTTTCTTGAAACATGCCCCAATCCCGGCTGGACCAAGAAGAACACACACCGTACAGGTGCTGCCTCCCTTTATCCTGTGGCTTAGCACCGCTCTGGGGAAGGTTCACCCTGCTGGCTGCCTTCCTACCCGGCCCCATCTGGGCTGTGAAAAGTGCAGCATTGCAGAAGGCAGCCCTCCTTCTGAAAGCACAGGGCGTAGGATTCCTGTCGCCCACAGCAGGTAGCAAGGAAAGCTTATCAACACCGTCTGGGCCTCACAGAACGTGTCAAAGACACCATGGCTGCTCAGAATCTTTTTCTGTTACTAAGTGTTTCTTCTCTCCTTTTAGTCTGTTCTCTCTCCCTCCACCCCCTTTCATCATAAATCAGAGAACGGTTCTGTTTTGCTGAAAAGAATCAATAATATAGGGTCCTTTAAATCACCGTCATTTCAAATTTGACAAAAGCTGGAGGCTTCTGAGAACTCATGCTTTGTTGTTTGATTTGCCCTCATAAATGTAAATTGGTTTGGCCATCTTCAGGATAAATGGTATTTTTAATTTTTAAATAAATAAAGAGCACAAAATCACTTCTGGAATGTTCAAAAGACTTGGGAATGTGAACGGAATAAAACTATGTTAGGGAAATTCGACTGGCCTGAACGATGGGGGATTTAACCCATGGGTGGGTATAAAATGCCCCACTGTGAATGTCCCCGAAGAGTCCTTTTGCAGAATATATAAGTGAGGAAATACATTATATTCACATTAGGAAATACTATTTGGCCATCAAAAAGAATGAAGACAAGCTGCAATGTGGATGGGTCATAAAGACGTTACGCTACGTGAAAACAAGCCAGACACCAGGGGTGCATATCGTACAAGTTCATCCATCAGACACATCCGGGTGACAAACCAAAGACATAGACGCTGGATTAATGTTGGTCATGGACTGAGGGAGGGCAAGGGGAGGCAGGGGCTGCTTCCTGGGTACAAGGCTTCCTTTTGTGGTGATGAAAATATCTGGAATTCCATAGCAGTGATGTTGCACAACCTTGCAGATACTAAGAACAACCGAATTGTGTACTCT
>CAUYON010066067.1:0-13053 GCA_963573935.1 Arctocebus calabarensis | reverse complement strand
GCCAAGGCTGTGGGCAAGGTTATCCCTGAGCTGAATGGGAAGCTTACTGGCATGGCCTTCCGTGTCCCCACTGCCAACGTGTCAGTTGTGGATCTCACCTGCCGTCTGGAGAAGGCTGCCAAATACGATGATATCAAGAAGGTGGTGAAGCAGGCCTCAGACGGTCCCCTCAAGGGCATCCTGGGTTATACCGAGCACCAGGTTGTCTCCTCTGACTTCAACAGTGACCCTCATTCTTCCACCTTTGATGCTGGGGCTGGCATTGCCCTCAATGATCACTTTGTCAAACTCATTGCCTGGTATGATAACGAATTTGGCTACAGCAACAGCATGGTGGATCTTATAGCCCACATGGCCTCCAAGGAGTAAGAACTCCCAGACCATTAGCCCCAGTCAGAACACGAGAGGAAGAGAAAGGCCTTTAGCTGCTGGGGTGCCCCTGCCTACTCAGTCCCCCACCTCACTGAGAATCTCCCCTCAACAGTTTCCACACCAAACCCCCTAAAGAATGGGAAGGGCCTAGGGAGCCCTACCTTGTCATGTAACATCAATAAAGTTCCCTGAATTTAAAAAAAAAAAAAAAAGTAGAACAAAAATATAAAGACAGAAAATGTCAGCGATAATAAAATTAGGGAATTAATCTAGGAAACCCTATATCCAACTAATAGAAGTACTAGAAAGAGAGAATTAGCAAAAAAGAGGAGGGATATAAATTATTTTAAAAATACCTGAAGAGAACAGAACATCCCTCAACTGAAATACATGAGTCTTCAAGATTAAAAGGATCCTATTGGATATGTATCTTAATATTTAAAAAATACCCACAACTATATAATTGGGAATCCCAAGGATACAAAGAAGATCATAAAAGTTTCCTGGGAGAAAACACAGGCCATGTACATGGCAGTAACTACTAGATTGTCACTAGAATTTTTTCTTCAACAACATTGGTCCCTAAAAGGCAATAAAATAACAACTTTGAAGTTTCAAGAAAGGATGATTTTCAAACAAGAATGCTAAACCTAAGTTATCAATTAAATGACCGAGTATTGGGAAACCCGAAATTACTGAGCTATGGCCTTCAACTAGATGTTTTAATGGAATTAACAACACTACTTTAAGGTAAGTATTCTTTTCACCATTCTTTCTCTCACAGATGAGATGGGCTAGTAGGTCAACCCAACTTATAAGTGTCACAAATAAGTATCAGAGTCAGAAAATATACTTGAGCCAATCTGCTATGCTTCCAGTAGACGTCACTGGGCCTTTGAACACACAATGACAGACTAGCTAAGATGGTTAAGAAGTTATAGCGTGTAACTGCAGGAGAGAGTCATCATTAACTACTGGGACTTTGAGGCAAGGGGTAGACTGTTGTCGATTTATAAAGATGCATTCATTATGCCATTGTTGCTACCTTGGCAACTTTCAAAGATGAGTGATCCACCTATATTTACATGAGTAAATTAGTTGAAGAGATTTCATAAATTGAGGCACATAGAATTTTACATACATTTCCATTTAAGGAGCTCCCATTACAGATTGCCAACTTCTTGGTGCCAATTTTTATTAAAATACCAGTACAAATAAATTCAAACAAAGTGGAGGCTCCCCTACACTTTTACTACTCTCTGTTTCAACCTTTTTCTCAAATCTCATTTATATACTGATGAAACAAGTATTTATTATATCTGACGTCCTAAGTGCTTTGTTAACAACACAAATTCCTGGGCGGTGCCTGTGGCTCAGTGGGTAGGGCACTGGCCCCATATACTGAGGGTGGCGGGTTCACCAGCCCCCAAACTGCAACAACAACAACAAAAATAGCTGGGCGTGTGGCGGGCACCTGTAGTCCCAGCTACTCGGGAGACTGAGGCAAGAGAATCACCTAAGCCCAGGAGTTGGAGGTTGCTATGAGCTGTGTGATGCCATGGCACTCTACCCAGGGTGATAGAGTGAGACTTTGTCTCTACGAAAAAAAAAAAACAAAAAACACACACACACACATTCCTGGTCCTCATGAAGCTTTTTTATTAGGCCATTATATGAAATATCCAATTTCAAATCAAAAGTTTAATTTATTATATCTCAAACAAGAAGTAATACAATTAATCAATGTATGAGCTTAAACTCTCGACACAGTTTTGTCATATTAATATTAGCTTGTTATGCTAGCAGCAAAGAAGCCTGGAGAACAAGTAGGGATGAAATCGTGAAAAGCATTTTCCACAGCTTATTAAAAATTAAATAATTTCCTTTTCAAGAAGTAGTCCAAAGCCTAGAAGAAGAGATAGTCAGTTGGTGCAAGGTCTGGTGAACCTGGTGGATGACAGAGTTTCCAAGTCCAGCTTCAGCAGTTTGAGCAGTATTGTCTATGTGACAATGTTGTTTTATAAGAAGATAGGCCTGTCTATATTGGCCACAGTCTTGGCTACTTAATCACAAGGATTTTCATCAGTTCATCCAGTTTGCTGCAGTAGATATCTCCTATAATTGATTGATCAGGTTTCATGAAGTGGTAGTAGATAATATCAGTGCTGGATCACCAAGCAAACATCTTTTTTGTATAAATATTTGGTTTGGGGCTATGATTCAATACATCATCTTTATTCATCCATTGTGCTGAATGGTTGCAATTGTCAAATTTTTCATCATGTGTAACAATACAGTTCAGAAATGGTTTGCCTTTATGTTGTGACAGCAAAGAAATTTGAGTTTTGAGACTATTTCTCTTCTGATACTCATTTAATTTATGCAGAACACATCTATCTAGCTTCTTTCTTGTTTTTTTTTTTTTTTTTTTTTTTTTTTTACATTTTTTGGCTGGGGCTGGGTTTGAACCCACCACCTCTGGCATATGGGGCTGGTGCCCTACTCCTTTGAGCCACAAGGAACCACCCTCTATCTAGCTTCTTTACCTTGCAAATTTGCATCAAATGATCCAATATTGTTTGATAGTAACATAGAATGTCAAAAAGGTAATGTCTGTTTGGCAGTCCAGCACAGGTATTATCCATAGCAGCTTCATTAAACCTGGTGAATCAATTATAGCAGATGTCTACGGAAACCAATTGGATGAAATGATGAGGATGCTTGTAATTAAGCAGCTGAGATTGGTCAACAGATTTGGGCTAATTTTCCTGTAAGACAATGCTGTTGCTCATAGAATAGAGATTCATAGAGATTCATATTCATAGAATGTAGATTGCACTATAGAAGCTGGACTTTGAAACTCTCTGTCATCCATGCCATTCACCAGACTTTACACCAACTATCACTTTTGCTAATTCATGGGCTGAGATGGATTCATTCCACTAAGCTTTCAGCTCATCATTACGCACTTTGGTCTTAGGTTGCCCACGTGGCTCATTTTCAAGATTAAATTCACCAGAATGGAACTTCTCAAACCATAAATACACTGTGTGTTCATTAGCCACATCCTTCCCAACTACTTCATTGACAATTTGAACTGTCTGCTTTGCAATGGTTCTATGATGGAACTCATATTCAAAAATAACACATTTTCTTTTTTTACTTATACATGGTTTCACAACAATTGCTCTAAATATTTTTTGGAAGATAATCACAAGCCAAAGTATATGTTTGAAAGAATGAAGATGTAGGGCGGTGCCTGTGGCTCAGTGAGTAGGGCACTGGCCCCATATACTGATGGTGGCAGGTTCAAGCCTGGCCTTGGCCAAACTGCCAAACAAAAAAAATAGCTGGGCATTGTGGCGGGTGCCTGTGGTCC
This sequence comes from Arctocebus calabarensis, assembly GCA_963573935.1. NCBI lineage: Eukaryota > Metazoa > Chordata > Mammalia > Primates > Lorisidae > Arctocebus > Arctocebus calabarensis. The sequence goes on along the minus strand of CAUYON010066067.1, from coordinate 9,302 downwards.
CAGATGCTTGGGAGGCTGAGGCAAGAGAATTGCCTAAGCCCAAGAGCTGGAGTTGCTGTGAGCTGTGTGACACCACGGCACTCTACAGAGGGCGATAGACACACACAAAAAAAATAGAGTAAAGATGTACTTTCATAAAAAACAAAAAACCAAGAAGTGTCAAAGTGAAATGTGAAAGATATCAACTGCTAAACTTAGTCCTTAAGGAAATTGGACATTTCTTACTTAATAACCTAAAAGTCTGTGAAGATAATGAACAGAATTTGGAGAAAGGATAATGCAAGGGGAGAGACTTACTTGCACAAAATGGTCAGAAAAAGGCTCTCCATGGAGGTAACATTTCAGCTGATTCACAGAATTCAGCTATGTGAAACGATGGATGGATGGCACATTACAGGGAAACAGAATAGGTGTACAAATACCTCCAAACAGGAAAAAGCTTGGAAGGTTTAGGCACTGAAATATTGGGCCAAAGTGGGAGAGGGAGAGAGAGCATGACTTAACATGAAATCAGAAAGGTAACTAGAGCCACAATACATGAGGCTTGTAGGCTATTTTAAGATGTTAGAACAAATTCCAAAGTGTTATAAAAAGTCTCTGAAGAGCTTTAAGCACAGAAGAAACATGAACTGATGTATGATCCTATGTTTTACTAACTTAGAGATCTCACCATTTCCGTATTCCATAGGCATCTCAGAATTAGTTTCCTTGTCCCTAAAAGGCTTCCTTTCTCTCTCTCCCTCCCCTTTTTTTTTTTTTTTTTTTGAGAAAGAGTCTCAGTATGTCACCCTTGGCAGAGTGCTGTGGCATCACAGCTCACACTCTTGAGCTTAAGCAATTCTCTTGCCTCAGCCTCCCAAGTAGCTGGGAAAACAGGTGCCTGCCACAGCACCCGACTATTTTTTGGTGGTTGTTGTTATCATTGTTGTTTGGCAGACCTGGGCTGGATTTGAGCTCTCCAGCTCTGGTGTATGTGGCTGGCGCCCTAGCTGCTGAGCTGTAAGCGCTGAGCCTCCCTTTCTCTCTTTCAAATATTTACTGAGAATCAACTCTGTCAAAATGCTTCTTGAGTGGGGCAGAACAAGATGATAAACTAGAGACATCTCCTTACTAGCCACTCACAGCAAGACAAGGGAAAGAGAACTCCAGTCACCTCTGGCTGGGGGAATCTACCAAGGGACATTATTCCAGGGGCACAGTGATTCCAGGAACCAGCAAAGAAGTCTACAGCTGAGGAAAATCAGCACAGAAGGCAAGTGCCTGGGTATAGGCACAGGCTGGCACCCCAGGCATCCTATGGAGGACTGGGGACAGGTAAAGGTTGTCCAGCAGTTTTTTGATTTTGGACTGAGCTGCTCTCTGGAGCTGCCTTGGAAGGTTTAAACAAGTAAGTGGACTTGAACAGTGTTAAGTATCTGGGATTGAATATCAGGTGGAGTGGATCCCCATCAGCTTGGTTACTAGTAGGCACTGCCACTGTGAGAAGGCTGTGTAACAGGAATTGCCAGGGTCCCAGTATACAACTGGTTCTGGAGCATCTGCTGAGCTTGGGCAACCATCCTTAGAGTAAACTGAGCAACGCCTGCACCCCTGGGAAGGCCACTTCATTGTGAGGGGGCACTGTTTGATGTGCCTCCTAAGAAATCTGGCAAGAGCTTTAGCACTTCAATCCCACAGGGACTGAATGCTGACAAAGCAACCCTGATTGAGGGCAAATAAGTCAGGAAGACAGGACCAGGTCTCCTCTGCAGCTAGAGAGTGACATCTGGTTCCCATTTTATACAGCAAAACCAGGGTGTGTGTTCTCTGGCTCCTAACATCACAGTGCCACCAGGTGTCCAGGAAATATATTGCAATATATATTTATATATACTTTTTTTTTTTCCATTTTTTGCTCCTGTTCTCAATTTTTTTCCCCATTTTTTTTTTCTTTTTTGTTGTGGGTGGTATTGTTGTTTTTGTTTGTTTGGTTGTATTTTTATTTTTTCATTTTTAATTTCTTTAATAGCAAGAGCTCCTCAATTTTTGCTATGGTTTTTCAGTCTATTTTATTCTTTCTTTTTAATTTCTCTCCTTTATCCCTCTTTTGGTAGAGATTTTTTCTACTTTTGTCATCTTTCTCACATAAATTTCTCATATTAAAGCTAAGATATCCCTTTTTTAATCTTATATATTTGTATTTTTAATTTTCTTTATTTAAATTTTTTTTCTTTTCTCTGAGAGCTGGGGGGGTTACACTATTGGTTTAGCTCAAGAAGGACGTGAGCTCATGGTCTAGGGTGTCCTTCTAGCTTTGGCCTTTGGAAAGAAGGTATTAGTAGTTTTTTCCATTGTGACATATTGCAGATTTTTTGTTTTCTTTTAATATTTGGTGTAGGTGGGGCCTTGCTTTTGCTCAGGCTAGTAAGGAGCTCCTGACTTCAAGGGACTCATTCATCTTAGCTCTACTAGAGTTGCAGGTGTGGTCCAAACATGCTGCTGAACACCACCATTTCTCTTGTCACTCTTTCTCTTTCCTTCCTCTCTCCTATCTTCTAATTCCTTTATTTCACCCCCTTCTTTATTTCCTCTCTCTCTTTATCTTTTTCTTCCTTTTCTCCCTTTTTGCTTTTTACCCCTGTCTGTCTTTTGACCTTATATCAAAATACCACTTCAATAGCTAAGCTCTGAGACAAGGTAGTTTAAAGTGAAGCAGGTAGTGAGAAGGAAGTAAACAAGGAGAAACCACTCATGAGGGGGAACCAAAAGAAAAATTCTGGCAACATGAAAAACCAAAACAGAACAACTTCCCTCCCCACCCCCACCAAGGGATAATGAATTAGCTACTGCACTAGAGTTCACCTATAAAGAATTAATGGAAATGCCAGAAAGGTAATTTAAAATATTGATGGAAAATAAATAAATAAATAAAAGGAATTGATGATGAGAAAAAACAGAACCCCAGAATGTATGAAAGATTTTAAGAATATAGAAAGGATGTGGTGGAGCATAAGGAATTAAAGAAAACAATCAGGGAACTTAAACATACAGTAGAAAGTATCCATAATAGATTATATGGTGGAGAAGAAAGAATCTCAGAGTTAGAGGATAAAGCTCTTGATTTAACCCAGCTGATTAAAGAGGTAGAAAAGAAGAGAGAGAAAGCAGAACATTCACTGAGAGAATTATTGGATTTCATAAAGCATTCAAACATACAAATTATAAGGATCCCTGAAGGGGAAGGAGAAAATCCCAGAGGAATGGAAGCTGTACTGGAGGATATCATAAATAAAATTTTTCCAAGTTTGGGTGGTGCCTGTGGCTCAGGGGAGTAGGGCACTGGCCCCATATACTGGAGGTGGCAGGTTCAAACCTGGCCCTGGCCAAAAACTGCAAAAAAAAAAAAAAAAAAAAATTCCAAGTTTTACTAAACACTCCTTTCAGAATGATATTGAACTCCAGGCCATCTCAACACAAATAGAGCCTCTCCAAGACACATTGTCATGAACCCATCCAAAGTTAAGACAAAAGACAAATTTTTGCAAGCATCCAGGAGTAAGCATCAATTGACTTACAGGGGAAGATCCATCAGAGTGACAGCAGACTTTTCAGCAGAAACTCTCCAAGCCAGGAGAGAATGGACAGCTACCTTTAACTCTCTTAAATAAGACAATTTTTTGCCCAGAATTCTGTATCTTTCTAAGTTAAGCTTCCAAATTGATGGAAAAATCTGATCTTTTACCGATATGCAAACACTGAGGATATTTGTCACAACAAGACAAGCTCTACAGGAAATACTCAGACTTATTCTCAACACTGACTATCACAATCAGCAGAGTAAACACCCAGAAACTAAAGAACAAAACCTAGCCTCCACATGGTGCAAAGGATGAAAGTAAGAAACAAACTTTTACAAAATAAGATGAATAGAACTCTACCACACTTATTAATTATCTGAGTAAATGCTAATGGTTTGAATTCTCCACTAACGAGGCATAGGGTGGCTGATTGGATTAAAAAAAAAAAAAAAAGCACAAGACATACACATGCTGTTTCCAGGAAACACACCTAAACTTGAAGGACAAAACGAGATTCAGAGTAAAGGGTTGGAAAATGATATTTCAGGCAAATGGAAAACAGAAGAAAGGAGGGGTTATAATCTTATAGAAATGTATTTAAAGCAACTAAGTTCAGAAAAACAAAGATGATCACTTCATTCTGGTCAAGGAAAATAAATAAATTAAATAAATAAAACAAGAGGATGTTTCATTTCTAAATATTTATGCACCCAACTGAAATGCACCAGATTTATGAAACAGACCTTGATTGGTCTGAGCACTATGATACCCTATAACACCTAAATAGCAGGGGACTTTAATACCCTGGCTGTACTAGATATATCTTTTAAACAGAAACAGAAACTAAACAAAGATACAAGGGACATAAATATGACCCTACAACAAAAGGACTTGATAGACATATAAGGAACTCACCATCCCAGAGGTAAGGAATATACGTTCTTCTTGTCAGTCCAAGGAACATATTCCAGAATAGATCATACTCTGGGATACAAATCATACCTCAACAAAATGGAAGGAATTGAAATTATACCTTATATCTTCTCAGAATACAAGGCAATAAAGGTGGAACTCAACCTCAACAAAAACTATCATCCCTGGCCAGGTGCAGAGGCTCACACTTGTAATCCCAGCACTCTGGGAGGCCAACACAGTGGATTCTTGAGTTCATGAGTTTGAGACCAGACTAAGCAAAAGTGAGACCCTGTCTCTACTAAAAATAGATAAACTGAGGCAAGAGGATCACTTGTTCCTGAGTTGGAGGTTGCTGTTAGCTAAGAGGCCATGCACTCTACTCAGGGTGACATCTTGTGACTCTGTCTCAGGAAAAAAAAAAACAAAAAAACGGTCACCCCCACACAAAGGCATGGAAATTAAATAACCTTATGCTTACTGACAGTTGGGTCAAAGAAGAGACAAAGAAGGAAATTGTTAAATTCCTTGAACATAACAACAATGAATCTAAAAGTTACCAAAACCTGTGGGATATTGCCAAAGCAATTCTAAGAGGGAAAATTATCCCATTAGATGCCTTCATCTGAAAAACAGAAAGATAGCTCATCAACAACCTAATGAATAATCTTAAGGAAATGGAAAAGGAAGAGGAATCTAATCCTAAACCTAGCAAAAGGAAAGAAATAACCAAAATTTAATCATAAATAAATGAAATTTTAAATAAAAGAATCATTCAAAAAATTAATCAAATGAAAAGATGGTTCTTCAAAAAGATTTAAAAAATTGATTTGGCCAGATTAACGGGAAACAGAAAAGTAAAAACTCTAATAACCTCAATCAGAAAAGAAAAGGGCAAAATAACAGCAGACATCAAAGAAATATTGTATCATCTCTGTCTACTATAGGAAACTCTATGCCCAGAGATTTGACAATGTGGAGCAAATGGACCAATACTTGGAGTCACACCATCTCCCTAGAGTTATCCAGAAAGAAACACATCTCTTGAACAGACCAATATCAGAGAATTGAGACTGAAGAAATAGTAAAAATGTTTTCATGAAAATAAACCCCTTGACCAGATGGCTTCACACCAGAATTCTATTAAACCTTCAAAGAAGAGCTTATACCTATGCTGTAGAACCTATTCTAAACATTGAGCACATTTTCCTAACACATTCTATGAAGCAAACATCACCCTGATACCCAAACCAAGAAAGGACCCAGCTAAAAAGGAGAACTACAGACCAATTTCATGAATGAATATCAATGCAAAAATACTCAATAAAATCTTAGCCAATATATTACAACTACACATTAAAAAAAAATTATACATCAAGGCTTGGTGTCTATAGCTCACTGGCTAGGGTGCCAGCCACACACAGCGGCGGGTTTGAATCCAGCCTGGGCCTGCCAAACAGCAATGGCAACTACAACCAAAAAATAGTCAAGCATTGTGTCCAGCACCTATAGTTCCAGCTACTTGGGAGACTGAGGCAAGAGAATCGCTTAAGCTCAAAGAATTTGAGGTTGCTATGAGCTGTGATTTCACAGAACTCTACTGAGGGAGACATAGTGAGACTCTGTCTCAAAAAAAAAATTACATATCAAAATCAAATAGGCTTCATCTCAGGGATGTAAGGCTGGTTTAGCATATGAAGATCCATAAATGTAATTCATCATATCAATAGAAGCAAAAACAAAGACCTTATAATCCCCTCAATTGGTAAAATTCAGCCGCCTTTTCTAACAAGAAAACTTAAGAATATAGGCACAGGTGCATGTTTCTTAAGCTGATTGAAGCTCTCTATGACAAACCCACAGCTAATACCATACTGTATGGAGTAAGTGAAAACTTTTGCACTTAGAACTAAAACCAGACAAGGATGTCCTCTATCACCACAACTATTCAACATAGTGCTGGAAGTTCTAGCCAATGCAATCAGACAAGAGAAGTATAAGGGCATCAAAATGGGAGGCAGAAGAGGTCAAACTCTCACTCTTTACTAATGATATGATTTTATACTTAGAGAATTCCAGAGACACAACCAAAAGATTTCTAGAAGTGACCAAGAAATACAGCAATGTGCTGGGGTACAAAATCAAATGTCTCCAAATCATTAACCTTTGTATACTATAAAGCCAATTACAGCCAAGTTGAGAAGCTGATCAAAGACATAATTCCCTTCACAGTAGCTTCAAAGAAAATGAAATACCTAGTAATATACTGAACAAAAGAGGTAAAAGACCTCTACAAAGAGAATTATGAAACCCTAAGAAAAGAAATAGCAAAAGACATTAACAAATGGAAGAACATGCCATGTTCTTGGCTGGGAAGAATCAACATTGTTAAAATGTCTATACTACTCAAAGCAATCTACAGATTCAATGCAATCTCCATTAAAATACCAATATCATATTTTGAAGAACTGAAAAAATAGTATTTCATTTTGTATGGAACCAGAATAAGCCCCATATAACCAAGGGAATTTTTAATGATAAAAATAAAGCCAGAGGTATCACTCTATCAGACTTTGGGTTATATTACAATTCCACAGTGATTAAAACAGCATGGCAATGGCACAAAAATACAGACATAGACATATGGAATAGAATAGAAACCAAGAGATAAAACTTGTCAGTTACATCTATCTGATCAAAGCATACACTAGGAAAAAGAATCTCTATTCAATAAATGATGCTTGAAGAACTGAACAACCATCTGTAAAAAACTGAAACTGGACCCACACCTTTCACTACATATAAAAATTAACTTTAGGGGGAGGAGCCAAGTTGGCGGTCTGTAGCCAACTTACTGCAGACGCTTCCATCCAGAAAGAGAGAAGAGAGTTAAAGGACAGAAATTTAGCAAGAAAGCCGATGGTTTGTATCTGAGCCAAAAGAGAAGGTTGAAGAATGCACATCGACCCTGCTGGGGGAGACCTGCAACCCCAAGGACACAAACGAAAAGGTACAGAGCACATCACCAAGTGGACGAGACTCCCATCCCCCATGAGAGCGGCTCGCAGTATACTCCATACCTCCATACAAACAAGTGAGCAGAGTTCAGATGTCCTACTCTACCCCACAGGAGAGACCCCCTAAAAACCAGACCTCCTTCCTCTACTAGGGTGACATGGCACTTTCCCGCCAGGCATAAAACTGTATAAATTCTCTACCTGCAAGTTTGAACTCCTGGCACTCCCCTCCACTCTCACCCCAAGGTCTGGAGGCCTGTCCCCAACGAAGTCCAGATTCTTGGACATTTTCTCCAGGGTTGTGGATGGGGTGCAGACTGTTGCTGATCTGTGCAGATTTTCTGTGTTGGGAGTGATGAGAGGAAAGTGAGCCAAGAGAAGGCCAGGCTGGAGAGGTGGTCCCCAAGGCATGGACCGACAGCCGAGGCTGTGGGAACAATGGCAGTGGGGCTTGCATCCCTGGGGATGTTTTGAGGAGACACTCCCAGTCTCTCTGGGTGGCCAGGGGAAGTCGGGCGACTTCTCCGGTGGCAGCCACCGGCAGAGCAGACCGGCAACCAAGGCATGTGAAGGATATGCCTGTGGTGGTACTTCCAGGATGGAATGTAGGGATTAGAAAATGCGTAGAATCAGCCAACTCCCAGGGAAGTGGCTGCTTTACTTAGCTTCATACGCACCTGGCTCTCAGGGGATGAAAGCTGAGACAAAGAGCTGGAACTTACAGACTGAGTCAGACCTATTTGCAGCCCAACGTCTGATCAGGGGAAAATAGCTGTGACAGAAACAAATTCTGCAAACTTGTTCTGTTCTATCAGCAACATCAATCAGGGACAGGGCTGGAACTGAGAGAATCGCCCCAGCCCCTATCAAGTACCCCCCTGCCAAACAGTGACAGGAAGCGGTGGACTGGCTGAGGAGCCATAGACCTCCCTGTACACAGGCAGGTGCAAACCTCTGGAGCATCTGCTCATTGGAGGAAACTGGATCACATCTCTGCGGGGTTACCACTGACTGGGTGTGACAGAGGGGCAAGGTGGGGAAAGAGGCATCAACCTTCCCAGACTAATCTACTTCCTGGGGGGGGCCTCCTGAGCTCACAGAGCACCATAGTGAGTTATACTAGAGCTTCCAGCAGATCCCTGCTATCTAGTTGCAAGAGACTTTTAAACTCTTCCATTTGAGAACTGTGCTGGCTGGGACAATTGATTGGGACCTCCTCGACTGGGCCAATCACCCAAGGACTTTCCAAAGTGGTACCCTGGGTATGTGGTAGTGGGAAGGTTTGATTTTGCTTTTCCAATTCTTGCCTTTGGGGGGCATGGTGACTTAACTGCTGGTATTTCTCCACAACTCAGATTTCAATCGACCAGCTGACAATAAGACAGAGCCACTTAACCCCACCACACCAAGAAGGTCCCCAGTTTTGCAAGCAGTAGCACTGGACAGGTCCTTGGCAAAACTCTAGGGGAAAAGGTTCAGACACCAGTTCCAGCTTTCAAGCAAAGGATTGGTCAATCACTACTCCTAGAATCCCCAGCCCAATTTGTCCTTATCTACTCATCCAGCCAAATGGTGCAAAATAATCATGAGGCGGAATCAACAGAAAAGCTCTGGCAACATGAACAACCATAGTAGATAAACCCCCACAAGGAACAATTTGGCGGACACAAATGACGATCCTATGCATAAACAGATGGCTGAGATGTCAGAAATCGAATTCAGAATTTGGATTGCAAACAAGATTAATAAAATAGAGGAAAAGTTGGATTTAGAAATTCAGGGTGCATTTCAAAAATTGTCTCAAGAAGTCAAGGAA
>CAUYON010066066.1:0-28291 GCA_963573935.1 Arctocebus calabarensis | reverse complement strand
TACAGATATCCTTCATGGCATTTCCTTGATCACTATATAAAGACATTAATACTCTACCTTTAATAAGTTTCGCCAGTACCCTGCTAAGATGCACCGTAGGTGTGTTCCCACTAATTGCCCTCCCTCTACCCATCCTCCCCGGAAAGATGATGTCTTTAAAGGAAGGGAAGTTTCCTCTCCAAGAACACTTGGTTTACAGCCTTTGAAGTAACATAGAGCTAGCTGATGTGATTACAGGAGCTTCAAACACAAGCAAAGAGCTACCGGCTTGGGTAACAGCTTGCATGTACAAGTGGAGAAAATGGGGAGGATGTCATAGACCAGAAAGTGAATGTTCTGGCTTCCGGCAAAATGAAATGGTTCCCCTAAAGGCTCATCCTATGTAGAAAACATTTATTAGAATGGTTTTATCCTAATCTCCTCTGAAAGAAGAGAATGTCTAGTGTACCAAAATAACCATTTCAGCCCTCAGCTTTCTACTTATTTGAAAAGTAACACTAATTGTTTACATACTAAGTTAAAAAACAAAAAGAAAACAAGAGGAAAAAAAAACCACTTTATGCTCTGGCTCAACATCCCCTTCTGCTGTCTAGCACCAAACTCACATCGTCTTTAGGAACCCGGAGGTCACATGCTTCCAAGGATGATATCATACATTTAGCAATCAGTTTGCAGAATCAAACTAAAAGATTTATAAAGTCAGAGTGCTACGTGTGAAATTGAGGGCGTTATGGTGGAGAGGGGGAGGTAAAACAGACATGAAAAATCATTGTTTGAAGTGGGAGGATCAGGCTTTTGCATAAGATAACCATGTCAGGGGCACCTCCTCACAGCCATGAAAATTTACAGTCTCTTATGATGAAGAAAGCAAGGGAGACGAGTTTCCTTTAAAATGAGCGTTTCTCTGACAATGTTGCAGAGCTCATAAATTGGGTCTTGAGAAAGCACACAGGGAAAACACCTCCTTTTTAGTTTCCTTTTTAGTAAAGTTCTCACTCGCTGTAGAAATGACTCAATCTCTGTTTTGCCCCCAGAGAATGAAAACATTCCTAAGAAGGGTGAAGTTCATGAAAGTATTGGCTGAAATTCTATTTACTTAGGATTTTTTCCCCCAAAACTGTCTTCCTAACATCTCACATGAACCCTTTTCCAGGCAGAAAAGGGACAGTTTTTCCGGCTCTGCTGAGATTCCCACCGCATTCTCTGCTCAGGCCAACGTCTTCCCGCCCGACCGGGCTCTCACGTTTTTTAGAGCTTTGCCCACGCTCCATAGCTGTCATTTCTTTTTCTTCCTAGAACATAGCTCTTGAAACACCAGCTGGTTCTCACAAAAGTAATTTATTAGGGGAAGAAAAAGCTTCACATAATTCCCTTCAATGACTAGGAACTATACATTTTTGCGGGCATAACACACAATGCTTAACCGCAGACTATAAATAATAAATGCTTAAACAAAGGAGTGCCTGTTTTTTTCCAGACTGTGTAATGAAGAGCAGTTTATTACAATGTTGGCACGCAGAAATGCATTAATAGTTGAGGCGACTGTGGCATTCACAGCCCCATGCCACCACAAGCACAGCAAAACACAGTTAGGCCCACGCTGGCTTACATGCAACCTACAGAAAAAAAGCAGAATGGGAAAGAATCGTTCAGTCAGTCCTCTTAGGTACTGTATATTCAAACATTAAAAGGATCTATAGGAAATGGATTGAAACTACAACATCATGTTTAAAAGAAGACAATTTGGACTTTGACACAAAAGCTAAAATGTTGGGCTTAGAACCTGAAAAGATCTGGGCTTAGGTGCAAGGTTGATATCTCACGAGCCCATAGTTGAGTTATGTGACCTCTTAGCCACTTGATAAGTCAGTGATAGACCCAGGGCTAGAACACAGGTCTACTAATTCCTGGTTCCTAGTCTATCACACCAAACTGGCTGACACCTGGAGTTAGCCACAGACTATGTCCAGGCAGGACTAAGACATAGTGAGTGCTACAGGGACAGTTAAGGGACAGTCTACCTGCCAACAGTAGAGAAAAGAAGATAGTACTTAAAATTGTGATTTCAAGGCCTCATTCCATGTCTAACAACCTAAGATGCCTTTAGGACATTCAGCCCCTGAACTAGTTTTATTATTAAAAATTAGGGGAATGAGGCCAGTTATTAAGCTTGACTAGTAACTCAACCTGTCAAAATAGATAACAGCTATGAAAACTTGGACCGCCATACCAGCACGTACTAGTAGGTCTCCAAGAATACTTAAGTGCTCTAAATTGTTATGACTTACAAGAAAAACTGAACTCACTAAGACATTTTGCCTGGGTGACTAGTAATTAGGAATTAGGACCAAGATGCATTTCTCTGCACAGTGTTTTAAAGAATCTCTTTGACTTAACGACCACCATGATGTTTCCCATTACCAACAGCACCACCACTCTCTGATGTCTTCAGATAGCCCAGATGGTAGGACTAGCCCTGAGTTATCTGCATTTGAGAACCCTGCTCACTCAAACAAACAACTTTTCACCGGGGAGGCATTCAAAAAATACCATTGTATATTTTGTTGATAAAAGAGGAAATAGCAATTCCTAGGTATATCACTGGGATATTTCTCAGAAACAGTGGAGTGGACTTCATGGTTTAGGTAGAGGACATGAATTTTTCCAACAACGTGATTCATGCTGAAAATTAAATATGGAATGAGTTACCTTGTCACACCAAGCAAAATTACATTTTCAGTCTTTTTTCCTTTGAGCAGAAGAGATATGTATCACTGAAATGTAATCAATGCAGTAATCACCTCAGAAACCATAGTAGGGTTTAATTGCAGTTTTCTGAACATACCCATAATACTAAAGCCAGTATGGCAGCAAAATCAACCCAAGATTCAAAGTGTCTCAAATGGTTTCATGACACTAAGTTTGAAATAAGCCATAGGCGTGATATGCATGAAAATTATACATTCATGTTTATGTAATAATCTAAAGACACTTGATATGTTAAAATATAAGCATTTAGATGATTTCCTTCTAATAACTATTATCACTCACATCCTGTTCTTTTTGTTATTGTCGTGGTTAGATCCTGTCTTTTTGATACATGATTTCTTTCATGAACTCCCATTGAGCTCAAAACCCAAGAAAATGAAATGGCGCAAATTTAGGATTTCAACATTTCCTCCCCAAAGTTATGAGTTTCCATATAAGTGGCTGAGATTAGGAGAATAGATAGCCCCTTCAAGCAATAACTTTTCTTAGATGCTCTTTTCCCCCTCAGTCCTGATATTTAGCAAATGTATTCTATAAATGTATCGATTCTACTTATATAGAATTTTCTACAATACATTACCTCTATGTCTTAGACTTAAAGAATGAACTTACTTCCAAGTCTAGGTTGAAATAAACATTATCTGTCAGGCAATTGAGCAAGCTGGCCTCAAGGGTCCTGAAATATTGTGTCTAGCTGGAAATTCTTTATTTCTTCTGAATATTTCTTCTTCTCATTAAAAGAAGATAATATTTTAGCTTTTTTTCTAACCGTAATAGCATTATGTGAACACTATTATCTTACAACTTCAGACAATACAAAGAGTCATAAAGAAACTTGCAAATGTGATCCATAATTCTTTTACCCAGATAGAGAAGCTTTCTATAAGTCTTCTAGTAGGGAAGTAGGGAGGTAGGTAGATATATAGTATTTTATACATATATGTACATACATATATACATACAAAAGTATACATATATACTTTTTTTCAAAAATAAAGGGATTATACTATGCGTGTTTTGTAATTTCATTTCTCACTTAAAAAATATCATGGACATTTTCCAGTGTCAATAAATCCACACTTTTAATGACTATATTGTATTCCATTGTATGTATATATCATAATGTTTAATAAAAATTCCTCACGGTTGGGTATTTGAAATATTTCTAATTTCTGTTATCATAATTGATGCAGCAATAAATATTTCTTAATCTACAAATTCATACATTTGTTTATTTATTTTCTTAAGGGAAATTGCCAGAAGAATTATTAAGTCAAAAGTACACATATTTGTAATTTTGAAATAGATAGCCGGTTGGCCCTCTGGAGAGTTTCTATCAATTTTAACTCCTAACAACAGTATGTAAATAATTTATATTTCTCCAGATTCCTTCCACACAATGATCGTTATGTCATCTATTTAGTGAACCAAATTTAGGGGGATTAAATCTTGAGATATTAACCCAAGCAACCTTCTCCAGGCACCACCTGGACCATAGGTGCCCCTCCCTCTCTATTTACTTAGAAATGTGCCTTGCCTCATGAGGATCTGACAAAGCCAAGAAAAGAATCAGAATCTTACTTTTTGAGCATCAAATTATACTCTCGAAACTCATAGCGGTAGCATCATTCTGAAATCCAGCCATCCATAATTTTGCTAATTGGGCTTTTTGAAAAAAAAGAAAAAAGTTTCCTGAAGTCTCAAAAGACTAACCCTTAAAGGAGTTGAGGCATAAAATGATGTTAAAAGGAGCAGAGTAGAAAGAAATTACCTATTCTCCATCTCCATCCCACCCTAGGGAAGAGGGACTTTGCAGAGGAGCTCAGATACTGGTCAGTGGCTCCAAGAAGCCTGGGTCCTGACCCACTGCTGCATTGACAGTGGATGGAAGATCATCATGGGGCATGGAATCCTCTGGTGTCTCAGGGATCCAAGTACCACACAGCTGCCACTTCCCACAGAGGTTCAGGACATGGAGGATAGAAGAGTAAAGAGATTTTGAGAACTGAAGTGGCTGCATGAGAACACGAGTCTTCTTGGACACCGAGGTGAAGAAGAGCAGCCACACTTTCCATGTTTCCCTGGGAGAGTGTGGAAGTCAGCCAAGAAGGAAAGCCAGCAACCCCGAGAGACCAGACAGAGACCAGACGGGGACATAGACGTGGGAAGCACTTGACACTGGCAGGGCAGACGCTGATGAGCAGTGACAGGTGAGGCAATTGTGCTTCTCCAACTTGAACTAAATTTAAATGAAAGTGCCTGGTTTAATTGTTCTGTCATCATGCAGAAAAGGGTTCAAGTTCAGTTTTAGAAAATGTAGTGACTTTCTTTTCTTGCATGCCTGAGCTTATTTTGGGCTGTGAAAGTCAGACAAGCCAGAAATGACAAAGCCTCCTTCCTTCTATTTCTCTTCACATCCAATCAAATTCCAAACCCTATTCATTCTACCTTCAAAAAGCTGTCCATTTCATCCCACTTTTTCTTTCCCCACTGTCCTAGTCTCTCTGCCCTTATGGGGGAAATAGTAATAAAACTAGTTCTTGTTCTGGAAAAGACTGGGATTAATGGCTGAAGGAAAAAGGGAAGGGGGAAGGGAAGAAGGAATTAGAGGGGGAATGAGGAAAGAAAGAAGGAAGCCCATAGAATAAAAGTAAAGCTTTAAGTACGTCTCTCATTTCATTCTCCAAATAAAATAAGCTTCTGCATAGATATTTGCATCCCCATTTCACAAATGAGGAAGAGGTTACATATATCCAAAGTCTCCCAGCCAGGCAGTGAGCCTGAAGCTGAGATTTTAATTTGAATCCAATTGATAGGAAATCCACTACTTTTCTAACATCTGCTATGTCCCCTTGAAATTTATTTTGACTCTAGTTACTAATCTGATATCTGACCACTCACTCAAGTAAAGCAGTGAGATGCCTCAACTGTATTTTTTAAATTAATTATTTAAAGGAAGTAAGAATATGTCTAAGGTGTGCTCAGGGAAGTAGATGGCAAGTGATTAGGCACACAGGCTCCTGGCCCAAGCTGCCTAGATTCAAATATAGCAGAACCCGAGATCAGTTCATGTAGTGCCCACTGTGTACTTCAGCGTTCTCATCTATAGTGGAAATGAGGATGCCTACCGTTGGATGGCTTGAGAATGAGGTGAGATAATAAATGTATACTGCATACAGTATTGTTTCCAGGCACCATCTCAAAACATTTAGTAATAGGCTCATTAAAATCTAAATCTGGGGTGGCGCCTGTGGCTCAGTCAGTAGGGCACCGGCCCCATATACTGAAGGTGGCGGGTTCAAACTCAGCCTCGGCTGAACTGCAAAACAGAAAAATAGCCAGGCGTTGTGGTGGGCACCTGTGGTCCCAGCTACTCAGGAGGCTGAGGCAAGAGAATCACCTAAGCCCAGATGTTGGAGGTTGCTGTGAGCTGTGTGATGCCACGGCACGCTATCAAGGGTAATAAAATGAGACTCTGCCTCTACAAAAAAAAAAAAAAGCTAAAATCTAAATCTGCTTGCATCTATACTCTTTCAGCAAAAGTCAAATTCCATCCCCCAAAACAAAAGCTCATTTAAAGAAAAAATGTCTAAAAATAAAAAATTTTAATTGATTATTAAACAAATTATTATTTCCCTAATAGGCACCATAGGATCTATCATTAAAATTATATAAGTAAGGTTCAGTGCCCATAGCACAGTGGTTACGGCCCACAGGTTCAAACCCAGCCCAGGCCAGCTAAACAACAATGACAACTGACAATGTCAGCAATGACAGCCAGGTGTTGTGGCAGGTGCCTGTAGTCCTGTAGTTACTTGGGAGGCAGAGGCAAAAGAATTGCTTAAGCCCAACAGTATGAAGTTGCCTGTAAGCTGTGATTCCACAGCATATTCTACCAAGGGTGACATAGTGAGACGCTGTCTCAAAAAAAAAAAATTATAGAAGTAATAATCACATGATATCAGTAATAATTAATTAGATTCATCAATTTTTATTTGGCAAAGACACATGCAGTCTCCAGTCATAAGCTCTCACCTGTATGACATAGCAATCTCTACTGTAGATAAGTTAGAGAAGTTGGGAGATTTGTCCTAAAAAGACTATCAATTGGTAATGTTACTGTTTAAGACTTCCTTTTCAAGGTTCAGGAACAAAAGTTAATGATGGAGACATATTCAAGAAGCCACAGTGCTCTGCTATATATTGAAGGAAGGTTAGCTCCTTCTAAAATGGAGCAAGAAGCAAGCCTCTTTCCTCTAAGTCATTGACCTGCCAGGAAAGATCTAAGAAGCTTGAGCTTAGAGAAGCTACTACAAGCAGCGGTGGGCAAAAATTACTACAGGACAGCATTTCTAAATTTTCTGCCAAAATAATGCAGGTTTTTAAATGTGCTCATCCAACTGAAATAACAAAAAGGAACTAAAATAAGTTGGTATTAAAAAATATTGCTTCAAAATTCAATGTTTGTCCACGGTAACTCTAATTTCAACACTTACATATTTTGGGGTACTATTCAGTACTTACACATGTTTTGCAGTACTTGATTTCTCATCAGAGTATATGTCTGGTTTAACAGAAACTATGTCAAAATATCTACTTTGTTTAATGCTAAAAGACTCTATTCCAACTTTCCATGCCATCTACTACACCTGTGTTTTCCAAACTTACCTGAACATAAGTTCATTTAGGTGCTTATTAAATACAAATTACCATGCTCCTTTCCCTGGGATTCCTGATTTGTAGGTCAGAATGAAGCTGGGAATTTTTAACAAGTGTCCTCACTGATGCTGGTCACTCATCACCACATGAGAACTAGCTGGTACTAACAAATGCACAATTTTATTTATTTATCTGTTTATTTCTGCAGTTTTGACCAAGGCCTGGCTTGAAACCGCCACTTCTAGTATATGGGGCCGGCGCCCTACTCCTTGAAACAAAGATGCCACCCCAATGCACAATTTTAAAGGACAGTTCAATGTAAATGATTTGATTTTTTTCCTAAAAATTTGAGAAATATTGGAAGACTGAAGGCAACAATTCACTGATACCAAACTTCTTAGTTTTTCACCAAAATGAATGGGAGTTAGGTAAACATGAGCTCTATGCTAAGTTAGGGCCACAGGCAACTATAGCATACCTTTCCACTTTCTCAACTACCTGATCTTTTCTCCCCTCTCTCCCTCTGCTTTTCCTTCATTTCCTCCTTCAGCACTTACCTGAGTTCTTCTCTCACTTCTATGGCAGTATTCCCTGCTATGATGAACACATCATTCATCTCATCAGTCAGCATGTTGCAAGCATAACCGATATTTATAGCAGTTTCTGTAATAAAATAAAGCCCACCTCAGTTAAAATGTTCCTTAATAACATAAGAACATTTTTCATAAAAGTTTTGGGGCTGTACTTCCTTGTAGCCTTAATGCCAGAGAGAGCATGATTGGTGATAAAATATCAATACAAGCAACCCAGAAAGAAATTAAAGACCTGGATGACATGATCAAATTCACTCCTTGCTAAACCCATGGAGAAGAGGGACATCCATGAATCCTTGGCCTTCTTATCGAGTTTTTAAAGAATCTTTTAATTTCCAAGTTAGCACTCATAAAAAATACCTTAAGATATTGTGACATAGTGACATATTCAAATATTAAACTTTTGCCCCAAAATACCAAATACTTCCTTTGGAAACGAAAATACTGAACTAATATTCAATTCTGATAAAGTAGACAAATTGAAGAAAAAACTCACAAAATGTTCAGTTGAACAACAAAAATGCAAAATTTGAGGAGTTCTCCCACAGACATTGCCATTTTTCCATTAAATGGATAGAACTTGGATTTCGACTATCATCTCAAATCCACCCAGTACTGCTCTACTGGAGAACTGGAAAATTAGATGATGATACGCAGTTCCTCCTCTAATGTTACAGAAATGGAGCCTGAGATAATTAGGTAACTCCTTCCACCTTTTAATCGAGTCATTTGGTTCCACCTAACTCTGCAGAATCATCAGACCCTGCCTAATTCTATGGAATTATTAATTTTTTTCCTACATCCAGAATGGCAACTGATAAAATCTCAGCATACCTTTGTATAAACTACAGAAATTAAAGTGAAATTATAGGCCAGGAGTGGTGGTTCCTGCCTGTAATTCTAGCACTCTGGGAGATAGAAACTGGTGGATTGCTTGAACTCAAGAGTTTGAGAACAGTCTGAACAAAAGTGAGACCCCATCTCTACTAAAAATAAAAAATATAAAAACTAGCCAGGGATTGTGGCATACTCCTGTAGTCCCAGCTAATCAGGAGGCTAAGGCAAGAAGATTGTTCAAGCCCAAGAGTTTGAAGTTACTGTGAGCTACAATACCACTTCACTCTACACAGGTTGACAGACAGAGACTATCTCAAAAAATAAAATGAAATTATAATAAACTGATGGATATGTGTAATAAATGAACAGCTTTCCCTAGTCCCTGATCAAACTCTGGGGACTCTCTGTCTAGTAATACACCTGAAGGGTTAACTCTCCACTTTTTATTTTTTATGACCAGTAATTTGAAAGAAGATAAAGATCTATCACATCTGCAAATTCCCTAATGCTCTAAAAAGTGCCCAACAAGTAGATAGAATCTTAAAAATAGATGTGTGCCAATTGATAGAATATTTTCAGTTTACTATAGCCAAGCATAAAACCACTTTTACTTTAATCATTACTGTTAGCAATAGATCCAAAATATATTGATCCATTTTTGTTTCTTAGGAAACAGTATTCTGATGACTTGGTATTTTGTCTTGCTGAAAGCAGGTCCATTCTCACTGCACCATTGCACAAGCAGTCCTGGAATTCAACCAGGCTGCACTGGTACAGCTGTGGCAGTTATCGGAAAAAACAAAATATTTCCATGAACAGCTGATAAACAGCAGCTTCCCTGAGGTTCTCCAAAGCCTTCTCGTCACCCTGATTGATCCCCCCAAAGAATCCCCCAAACTTCCCTATCATCAAGAAATTAAATGAGTAACTGAGATCTGCGAAGTCCTCCTTCACTGTGCAATATCTGTTCTCACTGAGTACGACACTCATGTGAACCAATTGTTAAACATTTTTAATACCATCATTGCCTATAGATATAACTTTATATTTAAGAGGCAATTGGACTGAAACTCAACTAACCCCAGGCTATACTATAAAAAGTGTTTTGTTAGTTTGGTTTTGTTTCTTTCGTTTACGTAGTAGATTTTTTTTTTTTTTTTTGTATTTCAATTATTTCCAATGTAGAGGACTGCACAAATATCTAACTAACAAGCTTTTCTGGTTAATTAAAATTTTATTACAGAAGTCATCTCCCTCTTTTCAAAACATCACATCACGCATTTTCAAATTACCTTGTTTGTCTCCTGTGAGGACCCATATCTTAATATTGGCTAGTGATAAACTTGAAACTGTTTCAATAACACCCTCTTGCAACTTATCTTCTACAGCAGTAGCACCTAGTAGCTTTATTGAAAAATAAAGAATATCTTACATTAGTGGGTGCAAACAAGATCCAAACCATCTATAGCTTTCAGTCACAGAATTTGGAAGGCAAGGAACATGAATGGAAGACAGTGCATAGCTACAGCGAGCATCCCATTATATGTGAAAGTGGGTTGGGAAGAACCCCAAAAGGAATTTCTCAAATCAAGCCAACTTAATGGCAGAGATTCTGGGAGTTAAAACTTAGGTAGGAGATTGATAGGTTCAGATAACATGTTAGCATAAGTGATCAGAAGACATTTGAGCCTCTAGAGACTTAACAATTTCCCAGCTGCTTCCCCATTTAATACCAACAATGGGGGAGTTCAAAGGAAAGACTTCACCCTATGGTCAGGAAGCTGCTCATAAAAAACTAGTGATTTGCCTATATTAACAAACCAGTTAATAAACTAAAAAGTGAAGTTCCTGTGTGATTTGTCAGCCAAAGGTGAATAAAACCTAGTACCGTCCCTAGTCCTTAGTCACAATGACTGAGCTTCCTAGCCACTGGTGTCTCCGGGAAGAGTGGTTTCTAGAATAGAGCACCTTCTGGATAGCACAGATATCATCGGAATCTCACAGGCTTGGAATGGTTTAGACAGAGCTGTAGCTCCAATCTTCACAGCAGTTTACTCCAGCCAAACATAACATCATTTTGTTTCAACCCTTCCAGCTCTAAAAAAGTAAGTGATAAACAGAAAGGGGGAAAAAAAACACATAACACAGAGATTGACTAAGAGCAGGGTGCCTACTATCTTCTACTCCTGGGGGACTTCCATTTGCATAAGCTACTAATAGAAATAAACCTCTAGGCTCTGTAAGACCATACAGGGCAAACCCAAAGCCAACATTATAAAGCATGATTCAGTGTTTAAAAGAGTAACATCTGCTGTGTGCAAGATGATTTAGCCAAAGGCTTATTCCTATGCTTGCTCTCTAAACTCATACTATCCTTTCTGTAAACACAAACCATCATGCTTCTAAACTCATACCATCAGATCTTTTTCAATTTCTTCATACAGCCCCGCTATCCGTTCATCCCTCTCATCTGTAGCAGTATTTGCATCTTCAAGCATTTTATGCCACTCTTTAAAGTACGCATCATCCAGATCTCGGTATGCAATAGCCAAGGTTCGAAGGCCTTCCCCTGCAAATTCCTGCCAGAGAAGACATAGATTTAGGAACCATGAAAAACAGAACACACAGCAATACCAACCACGGCAGATAAGAAGTTTTAACTCAAATTCATATTGTCCCCAGAGTGTTTGGGAGATTAATGTATATATTTTGTATTTAATTTCTATGAGGTTAAAACATTCAAGGGAGTGAGGCTTCCCCCAAAAGACCACTGAAATACCTGCTGCACAGTGCCAGTTGAGAAGCAATGAGTGGTGCCCAAGACTTGACATAGTCATCTAAAGCAACAAAGGTTTTTGCTTCCAGCCTATCCATGCCTGAAGGAAGCATTTCCTCCCATGAGAGGAACCCAGTGTGTTTTATGGGCTTTAGCTTCCTGTGAAAAGACCTTTGCAGGATCCATAGCACTCAAATCAAAGGCAGAAACCTGTCTCAAGGAAGGGCAATGTGACACCCTACCAAAAAGTCTTATCACCAGTAATACATCTACTGGCTGAAATGAATTGAGTTCTCCTTTTGTACCTGCTTGAAATTTTCCATAATAAAAGGATAAAAGTAAATAACAAATGAGTAAATAAATGTTAAATAGTCAGATAGCAGAAGCTTATTACTTAAGGTTATAACAATAACCCCTACAGGAGAGAAAGGAAGAGAAATGAATATAAGGGGTTGCCTCTGGGAAGCAGGACTAAGGGAGGAGGCTGAGTTCTACTTTCCATTCTCAACTCTTCCATGAAACTTTTATGTTTCACTATATTAAAGTTTTATTTTAATAATAAAAAGTTGTTTGAAATGTTTTTAAAGATATCATCATGATCAAGTTGGGTGAGTTTTTAGATAAATCATTATTTTTTGGAAATTGTATTTTATGGAGTTAGTATTTAATAATAAGTCAGACACACATGCTTCTTCTTTCAGCATCTCAGTAAACTAGCCATTTCAAATGATACCTAATGGGGTTGGGAGAATAAGAAATGGGTAATTGCTAAGCGTCTCACACAGCCACGATAACTAGAAACACATGTAGATTGCTTTAGGGAAATCCTAAAAAACTTCCACTTCCCCTGTGTCTCCTGTGGTCATTTTATGGGCCTCTAAAGCTGTAAGCAAAGAGTTTTTATAGACATTGAACACGTCTTCTTTTTGTTTCAGTTCATGGTACGGATATAGGTTTATGGTCAGACACAGGTTAAACCATGACATTTCCTAATTAAGGAAATAGAAAGAAAAGTCAGCACATCCTGCAATGATGTGGTTTAACTCAGAGAGTTTATGAGAAAAATTATCCGAATTTATCTCACAGGCAGTTGGTAGCGCTTTGAATATCGCAATCACATTTTATAAGCCCTGCCTTTTGAGACCACCACTGAGTCCTCTATTGATCTGAAAATCTAGTTACTGCCTCCTAACGATCTTTGTCCTCTTAATTTGCACAAACACTTCATGGCTTGCAACCCCACTGGGCATTTCCAGTGCCTTCCCCTCTGTTCTGTACAACAGTGAATCAACTCTAAGAGGACATTACAAAAGGGCACAGATGATTTAAGTTATTTAATTTACGCATGAAACGCAAGTTTAGTCCTAAATGAGCATTTGAACAAGGTCTTTTCCTATCATTAAACAATTCAAAATCGATAATTAAATACAAATTTAAAACCTCAGAATCTAGAAGCCCCAATGAATACAATGAATGAAACAAAGAGCAAGTTAAGTAGATATTAGCTGAAAAAACAATTATTTGACATACACTTATAAAAAGACTGAATTAGGCTTCCCATACTTGAGTATGAAAGGAGACCATATAAAAATCCAGGGCCTCCTTGGTGTTGGAGTAATGGCAAAAATCAGATACTTATGATTCCAATGCTGTTTTCATAAGAAAAAAATTAAAAAGACCATGCTGGCCTTCTGGAAAAGATTAAAAGAAAATCAAGAATGGTCTATTGAAAAGACAAAAACAATAGCTATGTGTGTAACCAATATAACTAAGTCCTCATTTTTTTAAACTTAAAGTCAAGCAGGGGTTTTTTTTGTTTTTTGTTTTTAGCTTATGTGTTTATTTGTTTTAAAGATTCAGGGAATGTTTTATATTAAATATAGGGCCTGACAAAGAATATAAATCTTCAATAATTTTTTAAATGAAAGAAACCAATGAGAAAATGAGAGTTTGACCAATGTCCTTTAAGTTCACATGGGTTTAAACAGAACTTCAAACAAATGTTAGAGAGACACAAGAATGCCAGGTTTAACCAAGTAATATTAATTCATATTAATTCACAGGATCTTACTTTCTTGAAAGAAAAACAAAAGGGTACCAAAAAGCACTCCTGCTTCCTTTGAAAGCTGTTAGAAAGAAATTACACTGGTCTTAGAATGTACAAGTTTGATGCCTTGGGGACACAGGGGATCATTATGATTTATGACCTGAATAAAAAGACCCTTAGAGGATAAAGCTGGCTCCAGGTACTATTTTCCTCTTACCAGGTAAATACAACCCTAAGGGTGTACAGCACACCCTCGGGGCATAGGGCTCAACTACAAACTGAACTTTACCTAAGAAATGCAAGCAATGTAACCTAATCATTTGTACCATCTTATTAATCTGAAATTTTTAAAAAAGAAAAAAAAAATCCCAAGGAAAAAAAACACACAACCCTAAAACATTCCCTCGAGCTAATCATGAAACATTCCATTGGTACCAAACACATCAGAACCCAAGCAAAAGCACTGACTCCACTTCCCAGAACCAGTCCAGGCCCCCAAAGAGGAGCAACCTGAAGCCGCAGAGACCTTAGAGCAGGTTTCAGAGGTGGTCGTAAAGCACCGCCAGCCTGGGCCTGGCCGGAGTTCAAGGAGCCCACATGCTGTGGCTACTTCCAGCTGCTCTGTGTTACTCCACCTGTGATGAGACCAACTGACCTCCCAGCAGGGCAGGAAGGGGTCCATGCGCCAGTTTTCAGACATTCATTGGCACAGTTTCCTGTGGAACCGCTCTCCAGATGCTTTCTATTTCAGTAGTCAGATCATTTAGCTGATATTTTTAAAACAAGACCTAACTATAGGAGATGGCAAAAGGGCCACCAAGGTAACTTTAAGACAGAGGTGCTTACACTGAGATGGTCTGATGTCAGAGTCAGAAGGTCTCCATTGGAAGGATGAAGTTTTTCGAACAGAATAGTATCTGCTCCTTTGGAATAAAGCTTGATCTGTCCTTCTGGGTTTCGAACTGAAAAAAGAAAAAAAGTTAGGAAAAGCAGATTATAATCAATGAAATCCATCAAAATTAGACTCTCCCTAGGCTCCAATCAGGCAATTTGGAAATGGGCATAATGTTTTAGACAGTAGTAAATAAAACACTCAGTGTCTCTAGTTAGCAGGTTATTACCTTTGGCTTTATTCCTCTTTTATTAATATAGAAATACTCCATCTACTGAAATCCTTTGATTTCTCAAAATCAGAAACAAGGATTTTTGCTCTGATACATATTACCTTCCTATTTTCCTTGCCTACTACTTCTGAAGGGTTGATACATTTAAATTAAACCTCCATATTGAGTGGATTTAAGAGCTTTTTTTGCCCATCTCCTGCTGTGAAATTCAAGACCTATTACTGTTCAATTCAATACCAGTGTTACTCCAAATCATCTCTTTTTTTTTTTTTTTAGAGACAGAGTCTCATTTTATCATCTCAGTAGAGTGCTGTAACATCACAGCTCACAGCAACCTCCAACTCCTGGGCCTAGGTGATTCTCCTGCTTCAGCCTCCCTAGTAGCTGGGACTATAGGTTCCCACCACAATGCCTGGCTTCCTAATCATCTCTTTTTGGAATTCTCGTCACTCAAAATCATGGCTTGTGCATTTGTTCTTGGTCCTTGCTGACACATTTCTCTACCCCCTTTACTCTTTTAAAAAGCCCATTCATTCTTGGCAGTTTATTCCTGGGTCACGATTCTGACTACAAGCATATCTCACAGAAGGCTTTTAAAAGATAAAATTTTCACCCTTTCCCACTGGAAATCTGTATTAGTAGGGCTGTGTTTTCAGCCTGTAATTCCTGATGTGGGACTGGCACCCCCTATTATGCTCCCCTCATCTCCGATCCTACCCACAAATTGCTATCAGAAAAATCTTTATTGTAAACCAAGGAACACTTGGCCTAACTTTATAGGTTTGGTTTTACACCTTGACATGAAGTAGACACTTCATAATTATTTATTAAATAAATGAAAGAATGAATGACATAGCCATGTGTTTCTTCCCAAGAACAACCATCTGGGTCACAACTTCATGGTCAGAACACTCTAGCCCTCACAAGCTTCATCATTTGAGTGCTTTCCTTTCAATCATGCCTTTTCTCTAAAAATAGAACGCCTCAAAACAGGTGAACATAAATATTTTCTATTATTGTAATGGGATGTAAAATTTACAGCTTGATTTTTTTAAATATAAACACCAAAATACAATAAGTTACCTTCCAGCTCAGCATCGGTAGCACAGTGGTTACTGCACCAGCCACATGTACCAAGGGTGGTGGGTTCGAACCTAGCCCAGGCCAGCTAAACAACAATGACAACTGCAACCAAAAAAAAATAGCCAGGCATTGTGGCAGGCACCTGTTTTCCCTGCTACTTGGGAGGCTGAGGTAAGAGAATTGCTTAAGCCCAAGAGTTTGAAGTTGCTGTGAGCTGTGATGCCATGGTACCCTACCCAGGGTAACAGCTTGAGACTCTGTCTCAAAAAAAAGAAAAAAATACAATAAGTTACTTTCCCCTCTTACCTTTAACTACCCTTAGTCAGCACAATCTATTCTCGTTTCCTCCTCCTGGCTTACACAGATTTAATGCACCCTGGAAGCTTTTTGGTCCTTGGCTTTGTCTAGGTCTTGTCTCAATCAGCTTTCCTAATTGCTAGAACTCATAAAGTTTTTCTTGTACTTACTTTAGCTCTAATTGCCCACAGTGGGAGGGAAAAAAACTCATTGCAACTTGTGCAAGTCCCTTACCATCTTTATATCTCAGTTTCTACCAATAAAAAGGAGAAGTTTGAACAATCTAATTTCAGAAGTCCTTTCCAGCTGTACAATTTTCTGATTCAGTAAATATTTTTCATCCTGAAGCTTTCTCTTAATCCAGCATCCATTCCTTTAGATTTGTGCAAATCCAATATAATGGAATCCTGGTTAAGTTCATGCACTAAACATTTCCCTCAGCAGCTCAGCAAATTTTATAACTCTCTTCATCCAAGGCTTCTGGTCATTTCTGCTCAAAGGCTTCTCAGTCTTCTCAGAAGTTAATCCTTTTTAAAATACATTTAAAAGAACATACCAGTTTTAAATGGAGAAGATAACATGTGGCCAGAGCATAGACAGAGGTCATAGTTTTTAGGTTAAAGAATCTTCTCGCATTGCTTGTCCTTTAAAGGTTGGTGTTCTTCAGAGACTTACTAAGGGTCTTTTTCTCCTTCCATCCTTCATACTCTCCCTGGGCAACTGCATCCATGTCTCTGGCTTTAGTTTCCATCAACAGACTGATTGCTCTCAAATGTACAGCTTGTACCCAATCCATCTCCAGCACTCCCTCTGACTTGTACATCTAACTACCAACTAAACATCCCTTGGATATGCCCAGGTACTTCAAACTCGTACTGAACACATTACCTTCCTCCAGTAATTAGCTGCTCCTCCAATATCCCTGGTCTCAGTAATCAGCTTCAATATCCTCTGTCTCCCAAACTGTGAATCTGGACGACACTCTTAGTTCTTACCCCTTCTCTATCCATACATCTAATCCAAGTTATGAATGTCTCTATCACTTAGGTTAATCATGTTAACCTAACTGATTTTAGTCATCCCTTCCCTGTGTCCCTCCAGATTCTTCTGTAAATTCCAGCCAGAGTCATCCTTGCACTGCTGCTTAACACAGCAGGTAGAGGGCTCGTCAAGATCTTCCCTTTCCAGCCTGTTTTCTACCCTGTTTCACTATGTTCTCTTGGATGCAGAGACACAAACTATCTTTCAGTTTTTCACATGCAACCTTAGTTTCAAGTCTCTAGAACAGCAGTCCTCAACCTGTGGGTCATGACCCACAGGAACTGTATTAAAGGGCCATGGATTAGGAAGGTTGAGAACCAGTGCTCTAGGCACTTAATAGATATTTGTTTCATTAAAATGAATTATAATTGTATAAAATTCGTTAAAAGCAGCAGCTATGCCTTTGTGACATAGAAGAAAGGAAAAGGTCAGAAACGGCTTCTAAGTAGATGCAACAGCAGCAGCTCAGTGAAGGATGACAGGTAATTCTCCTTTGTCATATCTCAGCTGCTCATACACCACTCAAGGAAAGGCCTGTCACATGGCAGTGTGATTTGTGCTGTGACAATGTCTAAAAATAAGCTTAGAGTTGGTCAGCCTTTATCTAACTATCTTAGAAGAGCTTTTCAAGGAGCTAATTGTAATTTATACCTCTTTCAGGATTATCTGACAGTGGTCTCCATTCATAACTATCTTTGAATTTTCTCTATATATAGAAATCAATTTTTATTCAGATCTCTCTGAAATAAATCAGGGCTCTTTCCCCAGAATGAAAGTACTACAGGTATTAAAACTATACCTTGATGATTCAATGAATGATAGCCTCTCTCCCCACAAAAGAAAGAAAGAAGGAGGAGGAGGAGGCAGAAGAGAAGGACAAGAAGAAGGGGGTGGGGGGAAGAAGGGAGAACAAAAAAAGAAGGAGGGGCAGCAGCAGCAAGCACAGCAAATCTCTGAACATCAAGGTGTTCTCCCCACAGACCAACCCATGTGACAACCATAAGACCAGATGGTTTGTCTTGCCTTGCTATCAAACAGAACTTTTCTACCCGAGTGGAGTCCCTCTTAAACTCCTCCTGCTTAAAAAGCAGGCAGAACTGAAATAAAGACAGCAAACCTCCACGAAATCTGTGGTGGAGCATTACCTTTCTTCATATGGGATCCATTAAAGCAAACATCTGATGTTTGCGGTTAGGCTGCAATTTCTCCACAGCCCGTCATGGTGACCAGTGCTGAGAAAAAGCCAAGCGTCTCCCTGTGTAGCAATCTTAGATCTTTGTCAACACCCTCAGAGCAAAGAGAAACCCGTTCTGGGCTAAACCAGCGTCAGTAACACCTCCCCTGAGGCTGCGCATGGGAGATCGCTCCTGCTGGTAGACAAGGCCACACCCAGAGTGGCATGTGTGCCTCTCAGTTGCACTGATGACTGACTACATTCTGTTGTCATAAGAAATAAAAATAAACATCCTCCGATGTGGTTTGGTTCTTACCTGCTAAGACAATCTCTCGGGTCTAATTTCCAGTAGTTAGAGACCAAAAACCCTGCTGTTACATATATACATGTGTTTTCCACAGTTGGAAATTGATTTAATGTGCTGAGGAGGATTTCATAAGTTATAAAATGTGGGTTGAATTTTACCTAACAAACATTTATAGAAAACTTAGCTCCATGATTGGCCCTGGGCAGTTTAAGAAGACAAAGGCATAGCACCTGCCCTCGTAGTGTAAGGGGCCTGATGTCAGATGGGTGTTATGAACAAGGGGCTCTGGGAACACAAAGGAAATGTGAAAGAACTGAGAGATGAGCTGCAGCGGATTTGGACATTACCAAATGAGTAGGAGATTTCCAAGAAGAGATGTGAGTGAAAGGCAGGCTTTAGAGACGGGGAGTAGCAAGCACAAAGGGTGTAAAAGTGCATGGCGTACCTGGGAGTGGTGAGGTCTGATGAGGCTGCAGCTCAAAGTGGGGGGAAGCAGAAGAAAAGTAGGCTAACACCAGATTCAAATACTCTTGCTTATCGTGACTAAGGACTTTATCCTTTCAATTTTGGGAAGTCACCAATGTTTTCTAACTAAGGGATGGCAAAGGGTCTATGTTTTAGGGAAATAAAAAATCTTGGTGTTAGCATGTGAAATGATTTTAAGGGGGAATGATTTTGACGATATTGCAATGATTGTTGTGACAATTAAGTCTGTTAACTCATCTAGAACAGTTTTGTGGTTTCTATTTCTTAATTTATTTTAATTTTTTTTTTTTTTTTGTTATATCATTGCTACAAATACTCATGTAAAGCATTTAGGACAGTTCTGAGCACATAATAAGCACTTGTTAAATGGTAGTTATATATTTCTATAGTGTGGAAGGTAAGTTGAGGGACACAGGAGTTCATAAAGTTACAAAAATATCATAACTCTTAGCAAATAGCCAAGAGTAAAAGAATCTTTCAAGGCATCAAAATGACCACAATGCTTTCAAAAGATCAAAAATAATCTCAACGACCAATCATACCTATGACAGACATCCTTTTTCTTATATTGTTGAAGTCCAAAAAGGCAAGCAATTGATAAGTAACTAGTGTTCCCAATTCTTCTATTGTTATTGTCTCTGGGGTCCGAGACTTAAAAATGAACCCCAAATTTCTAGCAGCATTCACCAGAGCCCCTTCATCAGGTGACTGAACTTGGTAAATCAGCTGTCCTGAAAGAAAAAGAAAGAAGCATATCAATACTAAGAATACTAACTAATATTCATAGAATTTCAATACCCACTTCAACTCACTCATCAACACAACACCCAAGGATCAGCTTTAAACATCATTTTTATCCTCAGATTTTTCTACTCACCAAGGGCTGAACCAGGCACTTGTCCTCTGGGACACCATATGACTTCATGCATGTCATCAAGGTAGCCCTTGACATTTTATGGAAAATATCCATTTCTGTCTTTCCCATTATGCTGAAAGTTTCTTAGATCAGAGACCACACCTTATATTTTCAGTGACTAGAGATGTGCTATAATGTTTCACAAACTGAAACATTTTAATATGTATTAACTTGCATATTCCTCAGGGCAAGCCTTTGAGGTAGGGATTATTAAAATTATTATTTTCATTTTATACTGATAGAATTTATGACTGAAAGAGGTTACATGACTTTGGAAAGATCACACAGCCAAAAAGTGATGGAGCAGAAACTTCAAATTATACTTTAGTCTGCCACTAACGATCATTTTACAAGAATACATACAAGAAATATCTTAAAATATAAGGAATCAAACCAGAATTTTAATATTCATTACCTGATATTGTGAGTGTGTAGAATGGGGGTAATACAAGCATTGAGATAAAAAGGACAAAATGAGAAAAAAGGTATATAATTTTAAAACAGCATGCATAAAACAAACATGTAAACTTACTAGTTACTTATCAATTGCTTGCCTTTTTGGACTTCAACAATATAAGAAAAAGGATGTCTGTCATAGGTATGGTTGGTAGCCGAGATTATTTTTGATCTTTTGATAGCATTGTGGTCATTTTGATGCCTTGAAAGATTCCTTTACTTAGTCTTGGCTATTTGCTAAAAGTTATGATATTTTTTGTAACTTTATGAACTCCTGTGTCCCTCAACTTAGGGACACTATAGAAATATATAACTACCATTTAACAAGTGCTTATTATGTGCTCAGAACTGTCCTAAATGCTTTACATGAGTATTTGTAGCAATGATATAGCAATAAAAAAAAATAATAATTTTTTTCTATGTAAAATTATATCATGTTGGTATGTAAAAATGAATGGGAAAAAGTGGGAAGAGCTACAATCATATTTACTGATTTATAGTGATGTCCAAAGTAAATTAAAAAAACAAGTTGCATATTAGTAGATAAACTATAATTCTCTTGTGCTAAAAACAAACAAACCATTACCTACCTGCATATATTCTTGTACATATCTATGAGCAAGTGGAAAGAGTAAAATGATACACACAAAAATGTTACCACTGATTACCCCTATATGGTGAGATTAGAGTTCAGGGAAACTGTGAGTAGCTTTGCCTTTATTAGTTTTTATATTGTGTTGTTTCAATTGATATAGGCATGAATTTTCAAAATTGAAAAAAAGGGAAAAACTTAAATCAATTACTTGGTCTACCTATAAAATTATATAATAACTTTTCCTTCTGGGAACAGTAGACTAGGTGTCAGGACCAACCTCTCCTGCTATAAAACAACCATAAAAGCATTTTCATATTCTTGAAAACATCCATGGACTAGAAAAGAAAGCAAGAAATGTTCAGGTCAGAGACTGAAATAAAGAATACAGATGACGGAAGAAAAACATCATACTTTAAAGAACGTGAAAAATAGTACTTCATTTTATATGGAATTGGAAAAAAACCTCAAATAGCCAATACAATACTTAGAAATATGTGGCTGGGTTCATCTCTAGGTTCTCTACTCTATTCCATATATCTACATCTCTATTTTTGTGCCAGTACCATTATGTTTTGATCACTGTAGATTTGTAGTATAACCTGAAGTCTGGTAGCATGATGCCTCCAGATTTGTGTTTATTTCTCAGTATTTTTCAAGTTGTTTAAAGTGTGACCTTGGTACTTTGATGAGAGTAGTCTTCAGGAGGCACACTTTAGAGGGGAGCCCTTTTGTTATACTTTTTTACAGGCCTTCAGCTGTGCTGTTTCTAATCCAAGCCCCAGAGAGGCTGGAAACCAATGAGCAAGTTCTCCTGGTTCAGAAAATGCCCTGCAGGCAAAAGTGAGCTGTTGCTCTTTTCTTTTTTTCTTATTATATAATTTCATGGTGGTAACATTTGGGATATAAACAAATACTAAGAAGGGCTAGTCACAGGTAAACCCCTTATGCAATGTTCTACCTTTAATTTGAAAATCCCTCAAACTTACTGTCAATTTTGATATTCAAAACCAAAGCCAACACACATGGCCCACCACTCAGACACATTTTTCACTTACCTGCACTATTTTCTTCTGACATTACGGTATGGCAGAGAGCAAGTAACCTAAGGAACTCATGCACTTTGGGATCACCCAGCTTAATGGAATCCATCAAATGGGGGTCAGAGAACTGAAATGTTCTATCT
Source organism: Arctocebus calabarensis (assembly GCA_963573935.1). Taxonomy (NCBI): domain Eukaryota; kingdom Metazoa; phylum Chordata; class Mammalia; order Primates; family Lorisidae; genus Arctocebus; species Arctocebus calabarensis. The sequence continues at coordinate 5,948 of CAUYON010066066.1, read as the reverse complement.
GCTTGAGATTTGACTGAGATATCTACAGGCTCTTTTTTCTGTAGGAAAACAATGATAACAACAACATAAAAGTACAGACCTCATTCCAACAATACTCTTTTAACATTCAAAAATACTTCCTCTGAGTATTTTTAGTTCTTATATTATTTTGCAGCCTCAAATGTCTGGCACTAAAATGGCTATTTCATCATTACTGTTAAATATAGTCTTCTCATTTCAGAGCCATGCACCAAAGCAATGAACTTGCCAAAAATATATGGGGAAGAAAAATCTCTAATGGCTGTACGGATCCACAAATGCTTGTTTGAAAATAAAAAATACAAACAAAGCCCCCAGAAAGCTGAAAGTTTTTCTCAAAACCTACCTGATGGCAAAACCTAACCTGATTTAAAGGCTTTTTAGCAGCAATGTCTGACCTGGGCTGGTCTGTGTCTAAATCTAGGCTTTCTAAAGCCTTTCTGAGATACTTTCTCAGATCTCTGGAGATAGTACATAATATAATGTCAGATGTATCATATTATCTTTCTACAACAACAAGAAAATTCTGAATTTCTAAACACATCTGGCTCCTAAATTTTGGATAAGGGATTGTGAACTTGTATCTATTTCATGAGTGAGCCTACAGAAGTTTCTTCTCCGAACACTTATACATAAGCCCATTGGCTGCACAGACCACATTGCCTCCCTTAGGATTATTTATAGCCTTGTTATACTTAAAGACTTCATTAATTTTTGCAGTTTATTCTAAAGTTAAAAAAGCAGATACTGTTATAACTACTTTTTTAGAGAGAAACAATGGTGTGAGTAATCTAAGTGATCCGTTCCAGGTCACACAGTTTGTTAATACCTGCAGTAAAACTGGAGCCAAGTGTAGGTCCCTTATTTCTTAAAACCAGATTTAGTCTAAAATTAATATTACTGAATAAAAATAAGAAATACTATTATGTTTACAATGTGCCAGATACCATACTAACAGCTTTATATGAATTGTTACACATAATCTTCCTAATCATGTATAGCATAATAAATATTGTTATCCCTACTTCACAGATGAGACTTTGAGCATTGCCAAGGCCACCTAACAGGACATAGCAGAGTTAGGACTCAAACTGAGCCAAAAATCCATGCTTTGAATATTTTGCCATAACTCTGTAATGTTATTCTTGATTTTTCTCCCTGCCCACTCACTCATATAATAATGGCTACCCTTTATAAAGTGATTACAGTATACTAGTTTTATTTTTAAAGTACTTTTGATATTTCCAGTCAAAGCAATACATGGACATGGTTATAAAATCAATTAGTACACTTAGGCTTATCAAGTAGAACAACAGACCCTCACACTCACCCCATGCCACAGTCCCAGCCCCACTGCCAAAAAAAAACTATTCACAAACTTGTTCAGGAGGTAAATCAGATAGTTAATTCCATAACTTTAAATTACGCACTTATACCACCATTTCTGAATTTATTAAGTATTAGATCTTACCTAAAAACTTTCTTCCACAATTAGATGAAGAATTTAGTTCACTCACTCTAATTCTCCACGTTCCTTTTCTCCTTCTAACAATATATATCCATAGTTTTAATTTCCCTACTGGTTATGTCTGTAACTTTAAGTAACCTATGGGAGCCTGTTTTGTTTTGTTTTGTTTTCATCAATTAAAAACACACCCTAATTGGGAAGATGATATTACTACCCAACACTCACCTCCTCTCCTCCTCCTCCTTGTTTCCTCCTCCAAACCATCATTAGTATTTCTCTATTTCACTGCAGAGGTTTAAAACATTTGCATTCTGTTCCGTATACAAAGCTAAATCCTTTGCACTGGTTTAAGGATTGAGTCCAAAGGTCAGAATCAATGAATGGTATGTACATAAGTTTGTCTTTGAAATACAGTTCACAGCAGAGGCAAGAAGTGCATATTACTATGTGGGTCTTCATAGTCTAGGCCACTCAAGGCTGATCGATGGCTTGTCAGGTCTGCTACTCAGCTGCATCCTGAAATTCACCTTAATTACTCTCCTGGGCTGTCATCACTGTTTCCTCATCCCATGTGGGCTCCTGTCTTTTTTTTTTAACTTTATTATTTTTTTAATTTTATTATCTTTATCATTAAATCATAGCTGCGTACAATAGTGCAATCAAGGGGTCAGCTCCTGTCTTAATTGATTCCCTTGTTTTGCTGGGGCATACCAATTGACTTTATAAGGAAAGATCACAGGAGGTAAAAGCTCTAAGCCTTTCTGGTTAAAAACGTCTTCACTCTGCCCTGACACTTGCCTCGTGGTTTGACACAATATAGAATTTTAGGTTTAGAACCATTTGAGAGGATCACTCCACTGTCCTCAAGCATCCAGTGTTGCTGATGATAAATCTGATGCCAGTCTTGACTCTCATTCTTCGTTAGTGGCCTGCTTCTTTCCTCTATAATTTCTGAGCTCCTCTCCTTATCCTTAGCGTTCTATAACTTTACAAGTGTTGTTCTTCTTTCGTTTATTGTTTCCAAGTAAATAACTCAGAGGGCTCTTTCAGTTAGAAGACTCAGAGAAATTATCTCATGATATTTCTTTTATAATTTTATCCTCTGCATTTTTTTTTCTGTTCTTTTTTCCTGGAAAAGGTCTTAGCAAGAATTTGGATCTGCCATTTGGCCCTTTATTTTATCTTTATTTTCTGATGTGCTGACTACTTCCTTTTATTCTACTTTCTGGAATAGTCTCTTAATCTTCTAACCCTTCTATAGAATTTTTGCTATGTTATACAGGGTGTCCATAAAATTTAAATTTTAAATTGCATACCAACTATATGGACATCATATACATATATATATATATATATTTTTTAATTTACAGGATCTTTTTTTCTCTTTGTCCTTTGTTCTTTCCAGAGCATCCTGTTCTTATTTCAGTTAGGATGTCATCATTTCCCAAATCTGTGTGCTGATGTTAGAATTTTGTGATTGGTGCTGGTAAGTTCTATTTCTTTCTTTTTTTTTTGATGCAGTTTGGCTTGGGCCAGGTTTGAACTCGCCACCCTCAGTATATGGGGCCAGCACCCTACTCGCCGAGCCACAGGTCATATTGTTTCATGCCTTTTGGCTTTTATTTCTCACATTTTATCACAGAAGTTTTCTTAATGTGTGATGCCTTGCTATGGCCTGTGTGTCTTTAACACTGAGAATGACTGATGCCTTTATGTTGGCCGGACTCACTAACTTCCATGTTTCACTTTAGAGTGAATGAGAGGAGAAGTGGTCCTTTTGATTACAAGCCCTAAATACCAGACTATAGAATACTTTTTGTTAGGACACAAACACCACCATTATCTATTCTACTCAGAAATTTACACATTTCAAAAATGTCTATATTGAAGACCCTTCATTGGGGGGAAGACTTGACTACACCTACAGACTTTCTGTTACTCTCAGCAAGGCCAACACTAGGTAAGTCAAGAGACAGATATAGTGCACAAAATTTAAGAAGGCACTTTTAGTCTATGTTTACATTTATTCACTCAGAAAACATACACTGTGTGACTGTAACATACCAAACATTTTTCTAGGTAATAAGGATTTAGAAATGAATAAGGTAGATAAAAATCTCTACCCTCATCTTATGGTTTGACTTTTTTTTTTTAATCTGTCCATTCAGATACTTGAAAAACACAAAATATAATTTATTTAATTCTTGTGAAAAGATAAAAAATAATGAAAAGATATTATTTTAATAGCAATTTCAGTACTGAGCACACATATTGTCCAGAATTACAGGACATACAAACCATTCATTGATTAATACACAATGCAGTATATTTTGAAAGAGGCACACAACATAACCTGTCCATCAAAAATGAAAGAGAAAAAGTTTCTCAGACAAACAAAAGCTTAGGTAGTTTATTATCACTAGACATGCTTTACAAGAAATGCTAAAAGGGACATGTACAGTGCATGCCGGGAGTGGTTGTGTACTGTTGGTATCTGCAGGTGAAGCCAAGCAGAGGACGGCGAGTTAAGATTTTGGGGGGAGGAGCCAAGATGACAATCTGTAGCCAGCTTTCTGCAGAAGTTCCTGTCCAGAAGGAGAGTTAAAGGACAGAAACTCAGCAAGAAAGCTGATGGTTTGGATCTGAGCCAAAAGAAAAGATTGAAGAACGCATAGCAACCCTGCTGGGGCGACCTGAGACTCCAAGAACACAAACAAAGAGGTACAGAGCACATCACCAAGCGGAAGGGAGTCCCCTCCCCCATGAGAGCGGCTGGCAGTGTACTCTATACCTCCATACAAACAAGCAAGCAGAGTTCAGATGTCCTCCCACTCTACCCCATGGGAGAGACCCTCTAAAAACCAGACCTCCTTCCCCTACTAGGGTGCCACAGCGCTCTCCTGCCAGGCATAAAACTGTATATACTCTCTACCTGCAAGTTGGAGTTCCTGGTATTCCCCTCCACTCTCACCCTGAGGTCTGGAGACCTGTCCCCCACAGAGTCCAGATTCTTGGAGATTTTCTTGAGGGGTGCGGATGGGGCATGGACTGTTGCTGATCTGTGCTGATTTTCCAGCTCGGGAGTGGTGAGAGGGGAGTGAGCCGAGAGGCGACCTGGCTGGAAAGAAGGTCTCCTGAGGCACGAAACAGCAACCAGCTGCGGGAACAATAGCAGGAGAGCTCGCACCCCTGGGGATGTTTTAAGGAGACACTCCCAGTCTTCTGGGAGGCCAGGGGAAGCAGGCAGCTTCTCCGGTGGTAGCCATCGGCAGAGTAGACTGGCAACCAAGGCATGTGAAGGATATGCCTGAGGCAGTACCAACCGGGACAGAGCACAGGGATTAGAATACTCGCAGAGAGGCTGCTTTGCTTACCTTCAGACTAACCTGGCCCTCAGGGGATGAAAGCTGAGACAAAGGGATAGAACTCACAGACTGAGTCAGACCTATTTGCAGCCCCAGTCTGATCAGGGAAAATAGCCATGACAGAAATAAATTCTGCCAACTTGTTCTGTTCCAGCAGCAACATCAATCAAGGACAGGGCTGGAACTGAGTGAATCGCCCCAGCCCCTATCAAGTACCCAGGTTGTCAGGCCTCACCCCCCCTTGCCAAACAGTGACAGGGAGTAGCGGACTGGTTGAGGAGCCACAGACCTCACTGTGACCCAGGCAGGCGCAAATCTCTGGAGCATCTGCTCATTGGAGGAAACTGGATCACAGCTGTTACCACTGACTGGATGTGATCCAGTTTCCTCCAATGAGCAGATGCTCCAGAGGTGCCACCGACAGAGGGGCAAGGTGGGGAAGGAGGCATCAACCTTCCCAGACTAATCTACTTGCGGGGGGAGCACCCTCCTGAGCTCACAGAGCACCAGAGTGAATTATACTAGAGCTTCCAGCAGATCCCTGCTGTCTAGTTGCCAGAGACTTTTTAACTCTTCCATTTGAGATCGATGCTGGCTAGGACAATTTATTGGGACCTCTTCAACTGGGCCAATCACCCGAGGACTTTCCAAAGTGGAACCCTGGGTATGTGGTAGTGGGAAGATTTGATTTGGCTTTTTCAATTGTTGCCTGTGGGGGGTGCGGCAATTTAACTGCTGGTATTCCTTCACAGCTCAGATTTCAATCCAGAGTAACAGATTCTCTAGGGTAAGACAAAGACCAGCTGAAAATAAGACAGAGCTACTTAACCCCACCACACCAAGAAGGTCCCCAGTTTCACAAGCAGTAGCTCTCTACGAGCCCTTGGCAAAACTCTAGGGGAAAAGGTACAGATGCCAGTCCAAGTTTCAAGCAAAGGACTGGTCAATCACTACTCCTAGAACTCCCAGCCCAAATTGTCCTTATCTACTCATCCAGCCAAATGGTATAAAATTAATCATGGGGCAGAATCAATGGAAAAGCTCTGGAAACAAGAAATGCTAAAGGGAACCCTTCATGTTGGAATGAAAGGATGTAA
>CAUYON010066064.1:0-29736 GCA_963573935.1 Arctocebus calabarensis | reverse complement strand
GTGGCATTGCAGCTCACAGCAACCTCCAATTCCTGGGCTCAAGCGAGTCTCCTGCCTCTGCCTCCCAAGTAGCTGGGACTACAGGCGCCCGCCACAACGCCCGGCCATTTTTTGGTTGCAGCCGTCATTGTTGTTTGGCGGCCCGGGGGCTGGATTCGAACCCGCCAGCTCAGGTGTACGTGGCTTGCGCCTTAGCTCGTTGAGCCACAGGCACCAAGCCTTTTCTTTCTTTTTTTTTTTTGTGTGTATAGAGACAGAGTCTCACTTTATCACCCTTGGTAAAGTGCTGTGGCGTCACAGCTCACAGCAACCTCCAGCTCTTGGGCTTAGGCAATTCTCTTGCCTCAGCCTCCTAAGTAGCTGGGACTACAGGTCCTCGCCACATGCCTGTCTGTTTTTTTGTTGTTTTTGTTGCAGTTTGGCCAGGGCTGAGTTCAAACCCACTACCCTCGGTATATGGGGCCGGTGCCCTACCCACTGAACCATAGGTGCTGCCCTGTCAAGATTTTTTTATAACCAAATATATATATATATATATATATATATATACACTCATACCTATAATGGAATAAAATAAATTATTATTATTTTTTATTTTGACCAGGGCCAGGTTTGAACCCACCACCTCCGATATATGGGGCCAGTGCCCTACTCCTTTGAGCCACAGACGCTGCCCATAAAATAAATTATTATAGAGTGAATTTTTATTTAGTAACTTAGATTGGGGAGGATACCTTCATTTGTACTTTGGTTTTGTTCAGATCCTCCCTGAATCTGACATCATAATAGGAAGTAATTTTATATGAGTTTGCATAACTCATTTTCTGTGTATGTGTGTGTCTGTTTCATACAATTAAGTGCTTTTGTGTTAGACTAGTTTTCAGACTAGTTAGACTAGACTAGTTAGACTAGTTCCATCTTAGTTTTTCAGCTTGCCATATTGGAGTACATATAAAAAATGACCAGATATTCCTTTAAAGACATGATAATACTTTAAAACATTTTTGTTAACAGTACTTAACTTTTACATAAAATTGGTTTCTATATACTTAAGCTGAGAAAAATCTTCTAGTTTGACAAGAAGCATGATTAGGTTAGGAGCAGAATTTCTAGAGATATTTTCTATAAAATTGGGAAATTAGTTCTCTTAATAAGGAATTTGGTTCAGAACCTGGATTAAATTTTTATCAATTCAGAATGTATATTTCTTATTTTAGAAATGAAAAAGTGAAACCTTGCCGGGCGTTGTGTCAGGCGCCTGTAGTCCCAGCTACTTGGGAGGCTGAGGCAAGAGAATCACCTAAGCCCAGGAGTTGGAGGTTGCTGTGAGCTGTGTGATGCCACAGCACTCTACCGAGGGCGATAAAGTGAGACAATGTCTCAAAAATAATAATAATAGGGCAGTGCCTGTGGCTCATCGAGTAGGAGTAGGGCACTGCCCCATATACCGAAGGTGGCGGGTTTAAACCTGGCCTCGGCCGAACTGCAAAACAGAAAAATAGCCAGGCGTTATGGCGGGCGCCTGTAGTCCCAGCTACTTGGGAGGCTGAGGCAAGAGAATCACCTAGGCCCAGGAGTTGGAGGTTGCTGTGAGCTGTGTGATGCCACAGCACTCTACTGAGGGTGATAAAGTGAGACTCTGTCTCTACAAAAAAAAAATAATAATAAAATAATAATAATAATAAATCACAACAGAGCATAAAAGGTAGATAGATAAAATACAGAGACAAAAAATATGACAGGATGGAATCAAGAGAGCAGAATAGACCACCACCAGAGATGAACAAGGAATGACTCAGACAAACAAGAAGAGGGAATAAGAAATTGAGTAATTTAGGTCAGTTGTGGTGGTGCATTCTTATAGTTCTAGCTACTTGGGAGCCTGAGATAAGAGGTTCACTTGAACTCAAGGTGTTTGAAGTTACAGTGAACTCATGATCATGCCACCGTACTCCAGCCTGGGCCACAGAGTGAGACTCTCATCACTTAAAAAATAATTTAATTTAAAACATAAAGAAATTGTAGGTCAGGTACAGCGGCTCATGCCTGTAATGCTAGCTCTCTGGGAGGCAGAAGACGGGAGGATTGCTTGAGCTCAGGAGTTCAACACAAGCCTTAGCCAAGACCTCATCTCTACTTAAAATAGAAAAACTAGCCAGTCATAGTGGTGCATACGGTAGTCCCAGCTACTCAAGAGGCTGAGGCAAGAAGATTGCTCAAACCCAAGAGTTTGAGGGTGCTGTAAGCTATGATGCCATAGCACTCTACCTAGGGCGACAGAGTGAGAATCTGTCTCAAAAACATTAAAAATAAAAAATAAAGAGGGATGGCGCCTGTGGCTCAGTGGGTACAGCACTGGTCCCATATACCAAGGGTGGCAGGTTCAAACCCAGCCCCAGCCAAACTGCAACAAAAAAATAGCCAGGCATTGTGACGGGCTATTATAGCTCCTATAGTCCCAGCTAGTCGGGAGGCTGAGGCAAGAGAATTGCCTAAGCCCAAGAGCTGGAGGTTGCTGTGAGCTGTGATGCCACAGAACTCTACCAAGGGCAACAAAGTGAGGGAAGAGAAAGAGAAAGGAAAAGAGAAAGGAAACGGAAAGGGAAGGGGAAAGGAAAAGGGAAGGGAAAAAAAGGGAAGAGAAGGGAAAAGATCAACAGGAAAGGTGACATAGTGCTTATAGCTCCTTTATTAAAATCGAATAAAAAAATAATGTTCAAATCTCCAATCTCTGACATGGATTGTAATGTTTGCTTGTATAGATTCTTCATGCCTTCTTTTTTATTACTAAAAATTATTCTCAGGGGTGGCACCTGTGACTCAAGGGGCAGGGCGCCAGCCCCTTATACCGAGGGTGGCAGGTTGAAACCCAGCCCCCAGCCAAACTGCAATAAAAGAATAGCCGGGCATTGTGGTGGGCACCTGTAGTCCCAGCTACTCTGGAGACTGAAGCCAGAGAATCACCTAAGCCCAGGAGTTGGAGGTTGCTATGAGCTGTGTGATGCCATGGCACTCTACCGAAGGCAGTAAAGTGAGACTCTGTCGCTACAAAAAAAAAAAAAAAATTATTCTCAGTTTGGCACCCATAGCACAGTGGTTACAACACCAGCCACATACACCAAGGGTGGCGGGTTCGATCCCAGCCTGGGCCAGCTAAACAACAATGGCAAGTGCAACAAAAAATAGCCACACATTGTGGTGAGCACCTGCAGTCCCAGCTACTTGGGAGACTGAGGCAAGAGAATCACTTAAGCCCAAGAGTTGGAGGTTGCTGTGAGCTGTGATGCCACAGCACTCCACCAAAGGCACACATAGTGAGACTCTGTCTCAAAAAAAAAAAAAACACAAATTATTCTCTAGGGAAAGATACCTAATGTACTCCTGGTCATGCAAAATTCTCCCATTCTTCTGCTCAAAGATCAGAAAACTAGGGGCAGAATTCAATCACTGTCATTTTTGGTGACCTATTCACAGTGAATATCAATTGAGGACAGTTGTTTCATTTTATCTTCCCAGTACTATTCCTTCTGATGGGGAATGGCTCTCAGGCCATCCTCTGAGGTTGAAGTGAGACTGATGACTATCAGTTACAGTGCCCTGATCTCCCCTGGGCCTCTAGATTGAGCATAGATTTTGCCACTCATGGTATTGCTTCCACACTGCCCACAGGGCATAATAAAAGGAAAGGGCACATGACTCTGAGCAAGGGCAACCAGAATTCCTCTGTCAAGCTCTCTTCCTCCAGGCCCAGAGCTGAAAGATCACATGGTCAGCAGGTGGCACTGACTGTCTTTTCATCACAAAGAGAGCTGTCCTCAGGATGGAACCAACATCAGAACAGCACATGAGATTCTGTGACAGGGTGCCCCAAAGACCATGTCTGAGACTTGATTGCAACCATGCCTAGACTTTTAGGTCATACAAGCAAATAAGACCATTTTTGGCTTTAAGTTGGTTTCTACAACTTCCAACTAAAACAGCTCTTACTGGTAAACTGTTTAATGCTGTTAAAGAGAGGTTTGGTAAGTCAGTGTGCTATCATCTGTGAATTACCCAGGCCGTTTTTACTGACGTATGTGTACTACATCTCAGCTGATACCTTAACTTGTGGTGATGAGTTTCATAAATGTAAAATGTAATGATTAAAGTAGAAATTCATTTAAAATGTCATGCATTTATTTATTCATTTCAAGATCTAACAAGCATCTCTACTAAACTCCAATTTGGGGTTATAAACTTCTATTACTGATATAAATATTCACCATAACCTCAGCTTACCATCTTCCTAGAGTTCTACCCTTTTAATCTCTCTACCCTCTTCACCAGCCTGATCATTTTATTTTTCCTAATATAAAATTTCTCGTTTCACTGTGTATTGGCAAAGAAATAGAAACCCTAATCATACATGGAGGATCCCTAGCCAGAACAATGTATGGTTTTGTACCTTTGACCAAGGATAGACAACATTTTTTTATGTTCACGCTCCCTCCAGTCCAAACTTTGTTCACACTTTTGGCCACAGCAGCACATGAGGCCAAGGAGGTGGATAGATGACCCTAAGGAACACTTAGGGATGTAATGCACTTCTTCTTTGATTTCAATCAAGATTGGAGCCATTATTTTGAAATCAAAAAATAATTACATCACCTGTAAGTTCTACAACTGGCAAAAAGCCTCTCTTGTCCAAGATGTTTAATGCTAATATCTGCCAATTAAGGAGAATTCCAGGTGAGGAATTCTAAGTGAAAGAGGAATGGAGAATGCTAAAAGCATGAAGAAGCCAGGGATAGGTTTCCGCTAAACTTAAGCTGTATCAGCAGAAACTCAAAAGGACATTACAACCCAGAGGGATGGGGAAGAGGAACTATTAAAGGTCAAACTTGACAAAAAAATCTATAAGGAAACAAAGTTTCAGAGGCAGACATCATTAATAAATGCAAAGTGGTAAGTGTATGAAGGAAAGATTCAATAAAAACCACCTAAACTCCTTTTCCTTCTTCTCTCACCTCCTACAGAAAATGAAACTCCATAGAGTGATCTTTAAGGCCAGATCTTTGTATTAAGTATTTCTAGTGCTTGGGCTAAGGTGGAATCATAGCATGAATTTTGGGAAAAAACAAAGAACTCTTCCTTCTGCAATAATGAGGCAAGCACAAATGTGATTAACTCTTCAAATAAGTTGGGGAAAAGAAGAAGCTAAGCACAAGGAAACTTTGGGGAGTAATGCAAATATTCTATATCTTGTTTGTGGAGGTGGTTACATGGCAATATTTTTGTCAAAACTTGAACTACACACTTAAAATCAGTGAAGTTTGGCTGGTCCAAGTGCAGTGGTGTTTACTACTAATTGATCACACCCAATTACAGATTTCCTTTGTTCCTTCTCAATCCTGCTGCTTCACTTGAGTAGCCTTTTGTTTAAAAAGTGAATTTTCATATGTTAAATTATATTTCAATAAAGTTGATGAGCAATTAGGGCATGGTGCTAGAGAGAAAAGAAGAACAAACTCCCAAGGCAGACAAGAGAAAAGAGTCTGAGAAAACCACGGTGATAGGGAGAAAATGACCATGCTGTGGGGGGGAAGTGTTGCTTCATTCACGGTATTTTGCCTAAGGCCAGATCTTACTCCATAAATCAGCCAGAAGTTTATACTTCCTATAATGTTCTGTACTTCACTAGGAACTACCAAGTATAGACAAAAAAATCCAAGTCTATCCTACAGTGGACCAAGTGCCTCTAGAGTCTCCCAATGGATATAGAAGTCTACATAAAATGAAAAACAAAGAAGCTAAATTATCTTCTCAGGCAAGAAGTAAAGAGAAATCATGCTTCTCCTCCCACATTCTCCCATACGAAAGTTAGCATTCCCATCACCCATCCCCAAAGTTGCAATAAAATCCCTAAAAGCCCATTCATAGACTTTCTCCCAGTTTCCCTTACTAAAGCTAAAAGTACCACAGTAGTAATTCTTATTAGAATTAGAACCTCTTTTAACCACTGGGTAATACACAGAACTTTCACACTTCAAGAGATAGTAACAAATTTCAAGAGGAAATCATAGGCTTCCTGCTTGCTCAAGCAATTTAAAAAAGTATTTCTCAGTAGCTTTCAAGTCCCAGAGTCAGTAAAAATTCATGATGGAATAGGAATTAACTTTCCGTTTCCAAGCCTGGAGCTACTGGCATTAGGTATTCTCTCTCTCTTCCACTCCATACCTATCCAAGAGAACTGTCTCTCAGATTTGCCCCCTCTTTCCCATGACTTCTGCCCCTATCTCCCAGACCCTCATCACTTCACATTTGGTGCCTGGAAGTTCCCTTGGTCTCCCATTTTATTACTCATCCCGTTCAACATGCCTGAAAAATATGTTTACTTGTTTAACCACTTCTTTATATCCTGATTCATTCCTACAAGTGGACTAATCATCTTAAACCACTGTTTTCAATCTGTCCCTCTCCTGTTTAAGCACTCTTTCATTCATTCAACAAATACTCAACGAATACCTATTCTAGGTGAGACATTGAGCTTCCTCTACAGGAAGTCAACAAAACAGCATCTCAAAGGGCTTATGGTATTGTGGGAATGGTAAGCATACACACAAATACAGTAATTACAGTAAAAGAGAAAATTGTACGGGTCAATAAGAAAGAGGAGAAAGTGCTAATGGGGGTTCAGAATCTGAACTGTCAGCTGGATGTCAAGCAAAGTCAGAAATGGTATAGAAGAAACAGAATATGAGAGACAAGAAAAAGGATGTTAAGGTCTCCAACCTGAGGATTAAAATAGCAGTGCCATTAACAAGCCCAGGGACATCAGGAGGAAATATGAATGGATGGGACGTGACAGAAGACTTGGGGATAGCTAATGTGCTTGCCAAACTCTACATCAGGGTACATGATCAGAGATGAGATTTCTGTCCTGCTTTAAGATGTTGGAGGCAGTTTAAGAAATGTAGCTTCAACACCAAAATATTAGAATTGCCAGAACTGATGGTTTTGAAGGGACAATAGCATAGAGTATAAATGTGGAACTACCCCAGAAAAAAAACTAGGACATGTAGCTCCTATAGGAATAAGGGAATATGATGGGAAAGGAAAGTTAAAAATAAACAATCCATTGCTCTAAACAGCTTTTTCATCTAGGAGAGTTTACGTGGCTTTGCAAATGTGGGGTTTTAGGATGTTTTTGCATTGTTTCAATACTCAGCATCTTAGCACACCATGAGGACCCCTTTTTTTGTTTATTTTGTATTTTTGGCCTATTACACAAGCAAAGCGGGGGTTTCCTAATCAAATAGATTCAGATAATAATGACCATTCCATAGCATTTATGGTGCTGTATGTCTGGGAACTTCAAATGAAGAGGACTGGCATGCCATTCATTACTTTGCTGCTGGTGATCCTTACAGGTCTAACAGATAAATCACGCTCCACCAATGCTGAATTGTTTCTAGTTGCTACTTTGGGTGCTATCAGTATATCCTCTGTACCACTGGCAAGTCAAGACTAGCAAACATTTTCAAAATAAGAAGCAAGGAGCTATCATAGATGCCTTCAATTCTTTTGGGAGCAAGGCAGGCAGACCTAATAACAAATCAACATAAAACTCTGTGAATATACTATAAATCATTGAACAATATACTTTCTTTTTAAGAGACAGGTCTCATTCTATTGTCCAGGCTAAAGTGCAGTGACACAATCACTTGGGCCCAAGAGATCCTTCTACCTCAGCCTTCCAAGTAGCTGGAAACACATCTGGCTAATTTGTTTGTTTCTTTCATTTTTTTAGAGATGGAGTCTCACTATACTGCCCAGGCTGGTCTCAAACTTCTATCCTCAAGCAATCCTCCTGTCTCAACTTCCCAAGCAGCTGGGAAATAGTACACTTTATTGATAACCACACCCTATATGAATATCTTAATGAAACTGTTATTTTAAAAAATCAATAAACATGTTTTAACCAAAATGTCAGTTTCTAGAAATGTTATATCCCAGGAAGCTAGCAATGGACCTTAAAATTTTTATACTGGAAAATTTTACAAAATGGAAGTCTTGCTAAACTGGTGTTGTTACTGTTATCATTCTAGCTAAAAAGGAGAAATTGAACAGTCTCTTGTCCTTCACTGTAATAAGAGCTGATCTATACCCCACATCAAAATCTTCCTTAAGATCTGAATGACATTTTTTAAAAGGGCACTTTTCAGATTTAACTATCATGTTGAATACCATAATTAATGTATGTCACTAATACTTCTTTCTTTGTAATTTACCCTAGAACTCCCTTCCCTGTTAATCCTCTGCAAGGGAAAAATCCTGTGTTTATCCACACTGACACTACTTTTAACAATTTCCCTCTTCTCCTAATAATCATTACCCCAGCTTTAATCTCTGGAATGATTCTAACCTTCCCCATATCCCACCTCATTCCCTAATCTCTCCTAATAAATTACCATACCACCTGTCTGCTTGCCATTGTAGTAACAGTAGGTTATTTATAATTTTCAAGGTTAAAAGTGGGTCAAGAATATAAGAAGCAGACTGTAAGCCTCTTGAGGGACAAGACTATGTCTTGTTCATTACTAGAACCTCTCAACATTGAGCAGAGTACCTGGTACACTGGACATCTGATAAATGTTTTTGCCTGACATTAAGCTAAGGCCCATCACAAAAAGAATTAGCCAACAACCAAGTGACCAGACTACTCTTAGGAGAAAACAGGGTAAGTCCCAATTTCAATCTTAATATCTAAACCTGTTTGTCTTTACAATGACTAAATGGCAAATTTTAAAACAGATTGTGATGAAACTATGACTGAAGGACAAAAACCTTACAAGTTTTTTTCACAATATCTTTTTCAGCTTGGCACCTGTAACACAGTGGCTATGGTACCAGCCACATACACTGAGGCTAGTAGGTTCAAACCCAGCCAAGGCCAACTAAATGACAACTACAACAACAACAACAACAACAACAAAAATAGTCAGGCATTGTGGCAGGCGCCTGTAGTCCCAAGAACTTGGGAGACTGAGGCAAGAGAATCACTTAAGCCCAAGAATTGGAGGTTGCTGTGAGTTATGACACTATGGCACTCAACCAAAGGGCGACATAGTGAGAGTCTGTCTTAAAAAATAAAAATATGCATTAATGTACAGCTATGATTTAATAAAAAAAATTTAAATAAAAAATAAATAAAAATCACTTTATTATTCAATTTTTTCTCTCTCAAATTATCCAACAATTTATTACCCACAGAGGGGGCTGGAGAGAAATAATGGCTACATGAAGTAAAGAATGTTTATAGAATGATATTTCTTCAAGTGAAAATGACTATTTCTTTGTATCTACCTCATGGGTTTATTATGAAGATTAAATGCATTAGTCTTTCAAATCACTTAGAACAGTACCTGGCACAAAGTAAACACTACATAAGTATTTGTTAATAAAGTAACTTTTCATCAGTTTTCAGTTACATTCATTCATACCTTAGAGATGTACCAAAGCTTAAAGAAATTACTAAGTCTACAGAGAAGTTCCAATTGCACAGTTCTTAAATTAAGCCTTGAAAGAAAGAGGTCCCAGAGAATGTTTCAAGCAAGCTCCTCATTTCATGGTTGATCATATATCTTATACCTGTATTTCTACAGAAATGCATAAGTTACAAAAAACTTTCACAAAATTTGAACCTAACAACAGCTTGTAAGGAATCTAGGTCAGGTAATAATTAACTGCATATACACATGAGGAAACTGAACCAGAGAGGTTAAGTGACTTGCCCAAGGTCACACAGCACATGAAAATGTCCAGGCTAGAATCCATGCCCAGTCCAGACCTCTGTTCTCCATAATATGCTGCAGCTCAGCCCCTGGGATTACTTGCATAATTATTGGAATAAATGACTCCAGGAACATAAATGAAGATTCTATTGCAAATGCTAACTTGAAAAATTAAGGCAATTCTGTTAACTGGAATTAGAGGTAATCAATAGTTGGCAAAACGCCTACCTACACATGATCTATAGTTTAAAGTGCCATAATTACAGCCCAAGACAAATTTTCAGAACAGACTTCAAAGGGACAGTTGTCCAAAATATGTCATTCATGGATTACCACACTCCGAGAATATTAGTGTCAGTTTAAGAAAGAACAGGCTGCCACTTCCCTAAACCCAGAAGAAAAAGGCTTGCCCCAGAGCATGGTGAAGACATGGAGCCTAACAAGGCTCTACGGGATTACACGCAGGTTGCAAACTGCCAGCGACAAATGAGTACGACCAAGCGAGCCAATGAATCACCTCTCATTTATCCCGTGGCGCCTTCCCCAGCGGCTCACCACCCCTGGGCAGCAACCTGAAACCGGGCAGCTAAAGGTGAAAGTCGAGGGCCACCGTTCGCAGGAATCCAGTAACATCACAGAAAGGATGGGGGGCGTTAGAAGCGGCACCGCATACCAACACAGCACGTTATTTTAAGCGTGCGTCCTCACCAGAGGGACCGTGGTATCCACCAAAGCATCAACTCCCACCAGCCGAGATTTTCTTTCAGCCAGATCGGAGGGCTAGTCTATCCTGGCCCAGGCCCGCCCTACCAAAGACACACGGCGGCCCCCTTTCCACTCGTAAACCTGCTCTGTCCCCCACTCCAAAAATGTGGCTGGGGACCCGGTGACCCGGGAGACAGGCCTCCCTCAGCAGCCTGAACGATCAACGCCCGAACGAGGAAGGTGCGGCAGCGGGCGGCTGGCGGGCAGGGCCAAGGGCTGTGAACGCCTGGAAGAGGTGGCGCGGGCGGGGCCTGCCCCGGCCTCGTGCGCCGCCCCCTCCCCTGCCCCACAGCTGGCGGGGCCCGTTACCTTTGTGTAAAGCTCCGACGCGGCCATGGCTGCTCCCGCGAGCCGACGCCCCCCGCCTGTGCGGAGGCCGCACCTCGCCTAGGCGGCCGCCCGCGCCGACTAGGAAGCGCCCGGCAGCCGCGGGCGGGGGAGCAGGGCAGGGCCGGGCGGGGCGGGGCGGGGCGGGGCGCCTCAGGCGCGGGCGGCCGGCCGGGGCCTGGCCAGCACTCCCGGGCTCGCCGCGAGCCGTCGCGAATGCTCCGCGTGCCCCGGGTCCTCGGGGTCGCAGTCGCCGCCGCAGCCACCGCGGCGGCCCGCGCTGCTGTCGCCGCCGCCGTCGCCGCCGCCGCCGCCCTGTGCATTGTGGGAGCGGGAGGAGGCTGCGCCCGAGCGCTGCCACCGCGGCTGCTCCGGGCTCTCTCGGGCTCACGCTGCCTCCCATCGGCTGCGGGCATCGGGCAGCATCAGCCTACCAGCCCGCGCCGCCGCGGCTCGGAAACCTGCCCGGGGCACCCAACCCGGGGGCGCATCGCACCGCGGACGCCTCCAGCCCCAAGCTTGCCCTAGACCGTGCGGAAGAGCCGGGCACCCCGAGGTAGGGGCAGCACCGGTGAGGGCTGTAACTGTGTCCAGGTGAAGGACTGGGAGGAGCCGCCAGGCTGCTTCGCCTTCCTCCCAAGCATTTCTAGGAAGCAGATCTAGGGCCGGAAAATAACCTGGAACTCCAGAAGAGCCTTGTCAACAGCAGTGACCTGAAAGCCGGGCAGAGCAGGACCAGGAATTTGAGGTGAAGATGGATCACCAAGGTCACTCCAAACAACTCAGCATCTCCATCAGTCTCACGATGTCAGAGCATAGGGGTCGGTTCTAAGCTACTGAAACTCAAGCAATTTGAAACAAGATAACCCCACTACTGCTCAGGCGCTTCTCAAACCTCTGCACTCAAGCAGTCCATCCTCCTTAGCCTCCCAGAGTGCTAAGATTACAGGTACGACCCACTGTGCCCCACCTATGAGGTAGTTTTCAAATGAAAACAATGTCCAAGTCTATATTAAAAGTTCTTTTTCTTCAAAGTTTTCATGGATATTACTTTTTTCAACAAATACTGAAAGGTATCATGTGCCAGACACAGTTCTACCTGCTGAGAATTTGTGCATAAACAAAATAGATTAAAAAGCCCTGACCTCACGGAGCTTACATTGTAGTCCGGGAGAGAGACATTTGAAAAGGGTAAGGTAAAGGCGATAAGTGGTGTATTAGTTCGCTGTGGCTGCCATAATAAAGCACTACAAACTGTGCTTCGACAATAGAAATGTATTGTCTCAGAGTTCTGGCTGGAAGTTAGAGATCAAGGTGTCAGCAGAGTGAGTTCCTTCTGAGGATTGTAAGAGAGTATGTGTTCTGTACCTCTCTCCTAACTTCTGGGGTCTTGCAGCATTCCTTGTCTTCTGTTCCATCACCCCAATGTCTGCAACTTCACGTGGCATTCTCTCTGTGTGTGCATCTGGGTCCAAATTTCCCGTTTTTATATGTACACAGTCAGATTAGGGGCCATTCTTACTGACCTCATCTTAACTCACTTGATCACGTGCCCAGATGGTATTTCCAAATAAAGTGACATCCAAAAGTACTGGGAGATAAAAACGTCAACAGTTTTTTTTGTTTGTTTTTTGTGGAGACAGAGTCTCACTCCATCGCACTCAGTGGAGTGCTGTGGAGTCACAGCTCACAGCAACCTCCAGCTCCAGGGCTCAAGCGATTCTCTTGCCTCAGCCTCCCAAGTAGCCGGGACCACAGGCGCCCGCCAAAGCACCCAGCTAATTTTTGATGCAGTTCGGCCGGGGCCGGGTCCGGTATATGGGGTCAGCGCCCTACTCGCTGAGCCACAGGCGCCGCCCACGTCAACAGTTTTTTGAGGGACATAATTCAATCCATCACAGTATAAAATGGAGAAAAGGACGGCACCTGTGGCTCATCGAGTAGGGCGCCAGCCCCATGTAACGAAGGTGGTGGGTTCAAACCCAGCCTCGGCCGAACTGCAAAAAAAAAAACCCCCAGAAAAATAGCCAGGCACTGTGGTGGGTGCCTGTAGTCCCAGCTACTTAGGAGGCTGAGGCAAGAGAATCGCCTAAGCCCAAGAGTTGGGGGTTGCTGTGAGCTGTGTGACGCCACGGCACTCTACCGAGGGTGATAGAGTAAGACTCTGTCTCTACAAAAAAAAAAAAATGGAGAAAAACTAAACAGAAGATAGAATGTTAGAAGACCAGCAATTTGAAATATGGGGTCATTGAGGAATTCAAACAAGTTTTTATTGAGAACATATTATGTGCCAGCACCAAAGATAAAAAAGATACAGAGATGAATGAAATACGGTCCTTGGCACGGTGGAAGCTCACTGCAAGGAGTGGATATAGGAGTAGGGGACGGGACAGTCCTTGCTGCCTGGTCATATACAATAGTAATTATAATTCTGTAAAACTGGCTCAATTCTAGAGGCAGAAATAGGGTACTATGTTACTGGGTATAGTACCTTGGTTGACATTGACATATCCTAATATTTAAATTCAGAGAACTAGATACTGGACGTAGATGACGTGAGTAGGTGGAGAAGAATTGCAAATAGCTCAATGAGAGATCCAAATGGTGATACGACGGCAATCATTTACGATTGAAGGACATACAGAGATGCAGCTCGAGGAGACTAGGCTATGAAGCAGAAAAAACAAAGTCAAGAACAGAGTAAAGCTGACCAAAAAGACTTTTGAAAGATGGGCAACAAATACCAAAAACTTCTTGGATAGCCCCCTTCACTGCCTCGACTCCAACCAGCTTTCCTCACCTGTGAGCTTAAGGGGAGAAATTCACTACCAAATAAATAATATATGTGAAAATTTTATATGTAAACTATTATCATTATGATTTTATCCCCAGTGCCTATTCCTCTAATTCAAGAGTCTAATCTTATATGTTCTCAAATGTCTATCTGATCTCTGGTCCTTTGTTTACGAGTCTTCTAGCCTGTTGTGTCCTGACCAGTTTTGCTCATTATCTGAGCAGCTCCTTCTGTATCGCGATGCTCTACAGCACCTGATTCCTTTGAGCCATCCATTGATTTTTCTGGATCTTGAAATACTTCCATAGCCGGGCATTGTGGTGGGCGCCTGTAGTCCCAGCTACTCGGGAGGCTGAGGCAAGAAAATTGCCTAAGCCCAGGAGTTGGAGGCTGCTGTGAGCTGTGTGATCCACGACACTCTACTGAGGGTGATAAAGTGAGACTCTGTCTCTACAAAAAAAAAAAAAGAAAGAAATACTTCCAGCACAACTCCATAGCACTTACCTGCTTTGAATTATCTTTACTTTCCTGAATTACTTAATTTTATAATATTTACCAGCCCCTCTCATCCTGTACCTCCAGTAACCACAGACACACAGCCTTCCATGTGACGATGTTTGTATACTGTGATTGGTAGAAACTCCCAAGTAGCAAAAATTACTTAGATTCAAATGACCTAGATTCTAGTCCCCATTTTAACTTGGAGCAATTCAGGTGAGCCTTTTTTTTTTTTTTCAGTAAACTTTTAGAATAGTTTTAAATTTACAGAAAAATTGCAAAGATAATATGGACAAATCCCACATACTCTGTAACCAGTTTTCCCTATCATTAACATTTTAGTATAGTATATGTACTTGTTACAATTTAATCAAGCATTTATGATCCATTATCACTAACTAAAATCCATATTTCTTTCACGTTTCCTTAGTTGTACCCAGTGTCCTTTTTCTGTTTCAGGAACCTATCCAGGATACTGTATTGCATTTAATAATGATGTCTCATTAGGATCTTCCTGGCTGACAGTTTCCCAGGCTTTCCTTCTTGTTGTTGTTCTTGTTTTTAGCTTCAGTTTTTTTTTTATTTCTTTTTTTTTCATTAAGTCATATACACATAGATCATGAATACATTTATGCATATGTGGGGTACAAGGTGTTGATAAATGTCTTAATACAATAATCAAGTAAATGAGGTGAAAGCTATATTAATTATTTTGATGTAAGCACATGAAATTGTATGTAGTTTTTTAAATTAAATCATAGCTGTGTACATTAATGCAATCATGGGATACAATGTGCTGGTTTTATATACAATTTGAAATATTTTCATCAAACTGGTGCTTTCCTTGTTTTTGAGGATAATCTTGAGGACTATAGATCAGTTATTTTGCAGAATATAGCCCAATTGGGATTTGTCTTGACTATACTGGGGTTATAGGTTTTTGTGAGGAAGATTGCAGAGGTAAAGTATCATTTTCTTTTTTTTTTTTTTGTAGAGACAGAGTCTCACTTTATCACCCTGGGTAGAGTGCCGTGGCGTCACACTGCTCACAGCAACCTCCAGCTCTTAGGCCTAAGCGATTCTCTTGCCTCAGCCTCCCGAGCAGCTGGGACTACAGGCGCCCGCCACAGCGCCCGGCTATTTTTTTGTTTTGCAGTTCGGCCAAGGCCGGGCTTGAACCCGCCACCTTCGGTATATGGGGCCGGCGCCTTACTCGCTGAGCCACAGGAGCCACCCTAAAGTATCATTTTCATCACATTGTATCAAGGGTCATACTATCAACATGACTTATGTCTATTGCTATTAACCTTGATCATCTGGTTCAGGTATTTATCAGGTTTCTTCACTGTAAAGTTGTTCTCCCCCACCCCTAAATTAATATGTTGAAGTCCTAACTCTCAGTACCTTAGAATGTGACTGCACTCAGAGATAAGGTCTTTTAAAGTTAAAACGAGGTCAATGGACTTAATTTGTCTAGTGTCCTTATAAAAAGAGAAGATTAAGACACAGATCTGTACAGAGGGAAGAATGTGTGAATACATATGAGGTCTGACAATCAAGTAAGTGAACTCATCCCAGAAAAAGTACTACATACCTCATGGCTGAATATCACTATATTTGCTTTCAAAGTACTCCCCTCCAAAGCAATTTTGGAACTCTTTTGCTGGAATGGCCATCAGAGCTGTCGTCGTCATATTACCCTTGATGTACTGAATGTCATCAAAATGTCTTCCTTTCAGTATTTCCTTTATCTTCAGGTAAAGATACAAGTTATGGGGGGCCCAGCTCAGGTGAGTAGGGAAGATGTTTCAATACAGTTGTTTACTGGCTAAAACTCCCTTACAGACAGTGCCATGTGAGCCGATATATTGACGTGATGCAAGAAACACACCTTTCTCAAGCCAAGATTTTCAGTGAAGATTTTCCTGTTTCCTTATCAATGTTTACTTGGTCTGCTATGCTTCTCAAAGTCTGCCAACAATTTTGATTCACAATTTGACAATTTTTTGAAATGTTTTAATCAGTTTTGCTCATTAATGGCCAGCATGACCACTCTTCAACAGTGAACCTTTCTCTCCTCTCAGAAAAACATTTAGTCCTTTTGTATACTGCTCTTTCTTTATGGCATTATCCCCATTAACTTGGACTACCATGTCTAAGATTTCACTTCTACTATTACCGTGTTTAAAGAAATTTAATGTTTGTTCATTGCTCTAAGCTCTGACATTCTCGCAACAGCACACAAAAACACGCAACAACAATAATGAACACCACTCAGCAAGACATCACCACAAATCAACACAAACACAGCTATGAGACAATAAGATACCAAGGTTATGAAACCTTACTGAGTTGTTTGTACAGTGCTGCCAATGTAAGCACATAGTGGCAAGTTCAGGAACTTAATTATCAGACCTCATAGGGAGAAGATGACCATCTAACAGCCAGGAAGAGAGGCCTCAGAAGACCTAACTTTGCCAACCCCTTGACTTTGGAATTCTAACCTCCAGAACTGTTAAGAAAATAAATGTCTGCTGGGCAGCGCCTATGGCTCAGTGAGTAAGGCGCTGGCCTCATACACAGAAGGTGGCAAGTTTGAACTGGGCCTGGCCAAACTGCGATAACAACAACAAAAAAATAGCCAGGCGTTGTGGTGGGCACCTGTAGTCAAAGCTACTCAGGAGGCTGAGGCAAGAGAATCGCCTAAGCCCAAGAGCTAGAGGTTGCTATAAACTGATGCAATGGCACTCTACTGAGGGCGACAAAGTAATACTCTGTCTCTAAAAAAAAAAAAAAAGAAATGTCTGTTGTTTAAGCCACAGCTCTAGCAAACTAACACTGTACTCTCCTTTTCCATACTATACTCTTTGAAAGAAGTCACTGTATGAAACTTAAACTTAAAGAGCAGGAAGTTATGCTCCACCTCCTTGAGAATAAATAGCTACCTAAATTGTTTAGAATTCTTCTGGACAGGGTGGCATCTGTGGCTCAGAGGAGTAGGGTGCCTGCCCCATATGCTGGAGGTGGTGGGTTCAAACCCAGCCCCAGCCAAAAACTGCAAAAAAGCAAAGAATTCTTCTGCATGGAAGATTTTTGTCATCTCACCCATGTATTCATTCATTCATTCAATTATATCAGTATGGAGTTATGGATGTTTATTTTATTCCTTAAGTTATAACCCAATATTCCAACATCATTTTCTTGCTAAAATTATTGAAGCTCTGGCCATTGGGAGCT
This sequence comes from Arctocebus calabarensis, assembly GCA_963573935.1. NCBI lineage: Eukaryota > Metazoa > Chordata > Mammalia > Primates > Lorisidae > Arctocebus > Arctocebus calabarensis. The sequence goes on along the minus strand of CAUYON010066064.1, from coordinate 12,342 downwards.
CTTTCAATTGGTTCCTGTGTCCCTTGATGTAGCCCCATCATTGTGTGCGTTTTGTTTTGGATCACTTCCCCACTTTCTAGCACTGTGAGATGTTCTAGGTTCATTTTGTGTATTTCCTCCCCTCATCCTAGAATCAACAATTTTTCCAAGGAGGCTTTCATTAGAAAATAGTATTAGAAACAAAGATTTGGGCCTCACTGCTACTGAGGTATTGCTGCTTTTAGGCCGTCTCAGCTACAGACCAAGGAAATATGTGTATACCATCCTGTGTATGTACAGATACCTGTATGTAACCACCATGTCTATATTAAGCTAAAAATGAGGTCAAAATGATGTTGCCAATACTCAGTTATTACCACCTGGATCATTCTAAACTCCTCCCTTTGCTTTTACTTTCTGTAAACTCTCACTCCAACAATAAAAAAACTAACCCTATTATTTATTTATTTATTTAACAAGGTCTTGCTCTGTTGCCTAGGCTTGAGTGCACTGGCGTGATCACAGCTGACTGCAACCTCAATTTCCAAGCTCAAGTGATCTTCCCACCTCAGCTTCTCAAGTAGCTGAGACTATAGACACATACCACCATGTCTGGCTAATATATCTTAAAATTTATTTTAGAGGCTGGGTACAGTGGTTCACACCTGTAATCCTAGCACTCTAGAAGACTAAGGCGAGTGGATTGCCTTAGCAAGTGTGAGACCCTATCTCTACTAAAAATAGAAAAACTAAGGCCAGGTGTGGTAGCTCATGCCTGTATTCCTAGCACGCTGGGAGACTGAGACAGGTGGACTGCCTGAGCTCATGGGTTAGAGAACTGTGAGAGCAGAGCCTGAGCAACATAGTGAGAAATCTTCTTTGCAAAAAATAAAAAAATTAGCCAGACGTGTGGCACACACCTATAGTCCCAGCTACTCAGGAAGCTAAAACAGGAAGATTTCCTGTGCCCTGGTGTTGGTGGTTGCAGTGTGGTCTGACTCCACTATACTCTACCCCAGGCAATATAGAAGACCCTATCTCAGAAAAAAAAAAAAAAATCTGGACTCAAATTCTCATCTCTTTTATGGCATGGATGCAGTTATATGAACTAGCATCTAAGAATCATATTCCTCTGTATTGGCCTTAGGATTTGACTTTGTGCGGTGGCTCATGCTTATAATCCTTGCACTCTGGGAGGCCAAGGCAGGAGGATCACTTGAGGTCAGGAGTTTGAGACTTGCCTGAGGGAGAGCAAGACTCCATCTCTACTCTAAATATAAAAAAAATTAGCTGGGCATGATGGTGCATACCTATAGTCCCAGCTACTTAGGAGGCCAAGGCAGGAGGATCACTTGAGCCCAGGAGTTGGAGGTTGCAGTGCGCTATGACTACACTGCACTCTTGCTAGAGTGACAGCGCAAGTCTGATTCAAAAAAACAAACAAAAAAAACAGACTTAGGATTCAAAAGTGAGCAGATAGGCTCTGCCCAGAACTTCCATTAGCCAACAAGCAGAGCAGCAGAGATGGGCATGTTTGGGGGACAACAGTGGTTACGTCAAAGTAGGGCTTCTGGCTTTCAGTGTTGGGTGGTAGCAACAGCAAGCAGTAGCAGTTTCCATTATCAGACCTTTGCTGTAACATGTTTCTAGAGTTGCTGCTGGAATATCAACCAGTCTTTCCAACAACTTTGTAAGAGATCAGGTAACTTTTTTTTTTCCTTGAGACAGAGCCTCAAGCTGTCACCTTGGGTAGAGTGCTGTGGCATCACAGCTCACAGCAACCTCCAACTTCTTGGCTCAAGCGATTCTCTTGCCTCTCCCTCCCAAGTAGCTGGGACTACAGGCGCCTGCCACAATGCCTGGCTATTTTTTTGGGTTGCAGCCGTCATTGTTGTTTGGCGGGCCTGGGCTGGATTCAAACCGCCAGCTCAGGTGTATGTGGCTGGTGCCTTAGCCACTTGAGCCATAGGCGCCGAGCCCTTTTTTTTTTTAGAGACAGAGTCTCACTTTGTCGCCTTTGGTAGAGTGCGGTGGCATCACAGCTCACAGCAACCTCCAACTCTTGGGCTTAGGTAATTCTCTTGCCTCAGCCTCCGGAGTAGCTGGGACTACAGGCGCCTGCCACAATGCCCAGCTGTTTTGTTGTTGTTGTTGTTGTTGCTGGTGCAGTTTAGCAGGGGCTGGGTTCGAACCCACCACCCTCAGTATATGGGGCCGGCACCCTACTCACAAAGCCACAGGTGCCACCCTGCAAACTTTCTTTTTTGCTTGTTTTAAATCATGGTTGTTTACATAAATACAATCATGAGGTACAATGTGCTGGTTTTATATACAATTTGAAATATTTTCATTGAACTGGTTGACATAGCTTTCATGGCATTTTCTTTGTTATTATGTGGAGACATTTATATTCTACATTTAGTAAGTTTCACCTGTAACCTTCTAAGATGCCCCATAAGTGTGGACCCACCAAATACTCTCCCTCCACTCACCCTTCCCCTCCCTCCTCCCTTGCCCCCTTCCCCAGTTGTTGTGCTGTAATTGGGTTACAGCTTTCATATGAAAGCTATAAATTAGTTTCATAGTAGGGCTGAATACATTGGATACTTTTTCTTCCTTTCTTGGGATGCTTTGCTAAGAATATTTTCCAGCTCCCGCCCTGGTAACCTTTGATAAATTCCATTTCTGCTTAAATGAGCCAGAATTATACATTTGTATTTAAGAACTCTGATCATTATAGAGTGGTATATAGTAGGGATGAATGGGAATGACTACAATCTCAAGAAAGTCGTTTTTTTCAGAAAACTATTTATTGGCTACTTACTATGGCCAAGCACTGAGCTAAGTGCTAGGGCAAAATAAGAAGATACCTGTCTTATAAGGGAGGTTAACTGAATCAAGATACTTGAAATGCATTGTGATTAACTTTTAAAACACTGCCATAAGGAAATGGTTATTATTTCATAGGATGAAACAGTTGCCATGATGGGGAGAATATTCACTTTTCACAAAAATAATGTGTAAGTTCAAAGATAATGTGTAAGGATATAAACAGATATCACCAACTAAGACAAGGCACAGACTAGGGAAAAGACATTTATGATGCATATAACCATCAAATGATTTTTTTTTACACCAACCACTTCTACTTCTTCTAAGGAACCTTACCTAAGACATAGGCAAAAAACAATGGCTGTCATACACAGAACCCAGAAAATAATGGACTCAATTCAGGATAGCAGCCATGTCCCAAAGTGACAGCTGTTTGTTACCACAAGAAAGCAACAAGTTCACATTGAAGAAAGAGAGAAATGGCCTCTGGGGATAGTTTTTTTGTAGCAAAATGAAGACCGGAGATATGTGCCTACCATAGAGACCAAAAATACAAGGGAAAAAATACTTAGAATCATCAGGAAACACAAAAAGCTATGTAAGTGTAATCATAGTATAAACTATGATCTGCAGTGAATGGTTATCAACCAATAGATAAATTTGGGAGCACTACCAATAATAATAAAACAGAATGTAATCCACCTTGACAATGTAATTGTAAAAAACAGATGACAAAAATTGAAAGGAAGAGTGCCAAAGGGAATGAAGGTGTTAGTATTGCCATCTTACATAGCAAAGAGCCAAGAAATGCTGTCTACAACAAATGAAACACGAAATAAAGGTGAAACTGTATTATTGAACATTGTAAAGGAAGCTTATGGCTCAGCGCCTGTGGCTCAGCGGGCTAAGGCGCCAGCCACGTACACCTGAGCTGGCGGGTTCGAATACAGCCTGGGCCCGCCAAACAACAATGACGGCTGCAACCACAAAATGGCCAGGCGTTGTGGCGGGCGCCTGTAGTCCCAGCTACTTGGGAGGCAGAGCAGGAGACTTGCTTGAGCCCAGGAATTAGAGGTTGCTGTGAGCTGTGATGCCACAGCACTCTATCCAGGGTGATAGCTTGAGGCTCTGTCTCAAAAAAAAAAAGGAAGCTTATAAAAGAATCAAAAGCAGTTATATTATGATACTCGAAGGAGGGTGGGAAGAAAGGTGGAAAGTGTTGTGAGCTAAATCCTCACCTAATAGTCATTTATGTCTAAAATTAAGAAAACAAGAAATAGTGGTATAAAATGCTATTCAGAGATTGGAGACAACTTTCAGGAAAACACAAATAGATTGAGTATTCCAATTAGTTTCGTCTATTGGAAGCTAAACGTGCTGGCCGAGAATATTTTGTGATCTTGGTTTTTCTTAATGTCCTGTACTATTTTACTTGAGAATCAAATGCAAGCTTAATTTTCACTAAAAAGATGAAAGGAACAAGACTCAGCGCCTGTAGCTCAGTGGCTAGAGCGCCAGTCACATACCCTAAAGGTGGCGGGTTCGAGGACAGCCTGGGCCTGCCAAACAAAGACAACTACAACCAAAAATTAGCCAGGCATTGTGGTGGGCACCTGTAGTCCCAGCTACTTGGGAGGCTGAGGCAAGAGAATCACTTAAACCCAAGAGTTGGAGTTTGCTGTGAACTGTGATGTCACTGCACTCTACTGAGGGCAACAAAATGAGACTCTGTCTTAAAAAAAAGAAAGGAATAAGAGAAGAACTACTTTGCAGTTCTATCATTCTTTTCCATATTCTTTACTCTGTGGTTCAGCCTACTGCTTGATGACATTTGCTGCATTTGGTTCTCTCAAAAATAGATATGAATTTAAGCAATAATCGCAAAGAAACCACTTTTAAATTTTGAGATCCTTCTAGAGCAGTTAATGTGTATATACATGCTTTCACAAAGTTGTAAGGACTCTCTTAAACCATAATGAGAGTCCTCTACCCTTAAACCTCCACCGCTTTCCCTTCATACCCTTTTCAAAAATAACCTTACAACCCTTCTCCTGTGTGTGGATAGGGCTAATGTCATTCAGCACTGAATGTTTTTTGGTGGTGGTGTTTGTTTTTTGAGACAGTCTCATTGTGTTGCCCTAGGTAGAGTGCCATTGCGTCACAGCTCACAGCAACCTCTAACTCTTGGGCTTAAGTGATTCTCTAGCCTCAGCCGCGAATAGCTGGCACTACAGGCAACCGCCACAATGCCCGACTTTTTTTTTTTTTTTTGAGAAAGAGTCTCACTCTGTTGCCCTGGGTAGAGTACTATGGTGTTATAGCTCACAGCAACCTCAAACTCGGGCTCAAGCGATCCTCTTGCCTCAGCCTTCTGACTAACCCATTGCAATTCCTGGCTCTTTTTTAGAGATGGAGTCTCGCTATTGCTCAGGCTCGTCTTCAACTCCTGACTCACACTAGGATTAAAAGCATGAGCCACCAAGACTGGCCAGTGTTGCTTTTGATCACCTGATGTCTAGCCACTCACTTGCAGATTCTTTGAAGGACATGCCAATGCAGATTATCCTAGCTCTTGCCCTCTTATCTCCTCTGTGTCTTTGCTTTTTCTTTAATTCCTACAGTTTTGCCTATAACCAAATTCATGCAAAACCAAAAACTTCATTCATACACCTCAGAACCTATCAAAAGAACCTTGTCCTCACTTTTTTTTTTTTTGGTAGAGACAGAGTCTCACTTTATCGCCCTCAGTAGAGTGCTGTACTGTCACAGCTCACAGCAACCTCCAACTCCTGGGCTTTAGCGATTCGCTAGTCTCAGTCTCCAGAGTAGCTGGGACTACAGGCGCCTGCCACAATGCCTGGCTATTTTTTTGTTACAGTTGTCAATTGTGTCCTGCCCCAAAGGTGTGCCATATACTATGATCCCCCATTCCCCTGCCTCCTCCCCTCACCCCACTTGCTCATTCCCCTATCCCACCCCTTGTATTAGCTCATCTACTGCCTTCATATTAGAATAGAGTACATTGGGGCTCAGCGCCTGTAGCTCAGTGGCTAGAGCGCCAGCCACATACACTGGAGCTGGTGGGTTCAAATCTGGCCCAGGCCTGCAAAAAAACAATGACAATCACAACCTAAAATATAGCCTAGCACTGTTGGGGATGCCTGTAGTCCCAGCTACTTGGGAGGCTGAGGCAAGAGAATTGCTTAAGCCCAAGAGTTGGAGGTTGCTGTGAGCTCTGATGCCACTGCACTCTACCGAGGGCAACATGGTAAGACTCTAGCTCAAAAAAAAAAAAAAAAAAAAAGTGTACATTGGATTGTTCCTTCTCCATTCTTGTGTTGGTTTGCTAATAAGAATGTGATCCATCTCTATCCATGTTAATACAAAAGATGTAAAGTCTCCATCTTTTTAATGGCTGAATAGTATTCCATGGTATACATATACCACAGCTTGCTAATCCATTCCTGGGGTGGTGGGCATTTAGGCCGTTTCCACATTATGGTGAGTGTAAATTGAGCTGTGATAAAGTCTAGTGCAGTGGTTCTCAACCTGTGGGTTGTGACCCCTTTGGGGGTTGAACAACCCTTTCACAGGGGTGGCCTAAATACATCCTGCATATCAGATATTTACATTATGATTCATAACAGTAGCAAAATTGCGGTCATGAAGTAGCAATGAAAATAATTTTATGGTTGGGGGGTCACTACAACATGAGGAACAATATTAAAGGGTCATGGCATTAGGAAGGTTGAGAACCCTGGTCTAGTGCAAATGTCCTATGATAAAATGATTTTTTATCTTCTGGATAGATGCCCACTAATGGGATTGCAGGAGCAAATGGAAGGTCTAATTAAGTTCTTTGAGGATTCTCCATACTTCCTTCCAAAAAGGTGGTATTAGTTTGCAGTCCCACCAGCAAGGTAAAAGTGTTCCCTTCTCTCCACATCCATACCTGCAATTCTGCAGTTTTGAGATTTTGTGATATGGGACATTTTCCTGGGGTTAGGTGATATCTCGCAGAGGTTTTGATTTGCATTTCTCTCATAATTAGGGACAATGAGTATTTTTTCATATGCTTGTTAGCCATTTGTCTGAAAACCTTTAAAAAATATTTTTAGTCTTTCATTTAGCAAGTACATTTACATTGATTGCAATTTCTGGTAATATTGTTATGAAAGTGGTTGAGAATTAAGATATGAAATATTATGTTCTGTAATTTACAGGCTTGTTCTGATAGAAAGCTGCTCATTGGTCTCTCTGCTTTGGGTCTTTAGCCCTAAATTAAAATATAGCTGCTCTATAGTGGTCATTTCCGTAACTAAAACAACTAGTGACTTACATTTATAGACAAGATTATTAGAAATATTTGCTTGTACAGATGCAGAAAAGTAAAAGCAGGGCCCTAAAGTACTCTAATCAGCCTAACTTACTAAGTTATTGGTAGTGGGGCAGTAAGAAGCCTCAGAAATCACACATTGAATGTGATTAAGCGGCGGCACCAGCCCCATATATTGAGGGTGGCGGATTCAAACCTGGCCCCGGCTAACCTGCAACAAAAAAATAGCTGGGCGTTGTGGCGGGCTGGGCGTTATAGTCTCAGCTACTTGGGAGGCCGAGGCAAGAGAATTGCCTAAGCCCAAGGGCTGGAGATTGCTATGAGCTGTGAGGCTATAGCACTCTACCGAGGGCAACAAAGTGAAACTCTGTCTCTTAAAAAAAAAAAAAATGTGATTAAGATCACAAACAAGAGAAGTGGTGAACAGTGAGTCACTACGATAGAAAATCAGGCATACCACTGCAGTGACATGACATTTTTTTCATTCACAGAAACACTGAATATAAAGGCCTGGACCCAGAATCAAATCTCTCTGCACCCAAGTCCTTAATCTGGTTTCCCATTTAATATTCCATTTCACTTTATTCATTCAACAAGTATTTGAGTATGTACAAACTGCTTCTAGGTGCTAGGGATGCAACAGAGAGCCAAGGAGGTTAAAAGTTCAGTGGAAATAAGAATAAAAAAAGAGCTAGAAAAGATATGAACCAGGGAAAGTGCTTAACAGAGAAGAAACAAGTGTAGTACACGGGCAGGAATGACCATCATGGGTTTCAGAGGTTATATATGAATTGTGTTTTAAAAGTCACTGTGGCTGATATACTAAGAATGGGGAATAAATGTACACCATGGGATACTATGCAGCCTTAAACATACCTCTCATGTTTACATGGATGGAGCTGGAGCATGTTCTTCTTAGCAAAGTATGTCAATGGAAGAAAAAGTATCCAATGTATTTAGCCCTACTATGAAACCAACTTATAGCTTTCATAGGAAACTTATAACCCAATTATAGCCCAAGATGAAGGGAAAGAGGGGGGATGGGAGGAGAGGAGAGAATGGGTGGAGGGGGAATAATTGGTGGGACTACACCTACCGTACATCTTACAAGGGTACATGTTAAATTTACTAAGTGTACAATATAAATGTCTTAACACAATAACTAAGAAAATGCAGTTTGATGAAAATATTTCAAATTGTATATAAAACCAGCACGTTTGTATCCCATGATTGCATTAATGTACACAGGCATGATTTAATTAAAAAAAAAAACAAAAGAATGGGGGGGAGGGTTGTATAACGTGCGTGGACAAGGAAGTGGGAGTAGAAAGTGTGATGTTAGGGGCTACAGCAGTTGTCCAGGTAGGGAGTATTAGTGGTTTTGAGCAGGATGATCCAAGATTGGTTTCAGTGAATATCTGAGTGGGTGAGTTATGTGCTGGTATCACAGTTACCAAGCTGAGAAATGGAGGAACAAATGGGTTTAAGGGAGAAAAAATCAAGTTCCTGTGTCAGCCATGTTTCCAACCAGACTTCTTTTATACAAGTCTACCTTTTCCAACAACTTGCCTTTTTGAAAATAACATTCTATCTAAAATGTTCTTCGTCCCTTCCCCCCATCCATCCCTATAGCAACCAATCCCTCAAAGTCATCTCTAAACTCATCCTATATATCCTGTTAACTCATTCCTCTAGACTTCCTGAAAATTTCTATCTTCCTCTCTTAAAGAATGTAGTATTATCTACCTTGCATTTAATTACATGCATAAAGTAAGTCTTGACTTAATGTTGTTCATAGGTTCTTGGAATCTGCAACCTTAAGAGAAATGATATACAAGAAAACCAGTTTTACAGTATCGCTAACTGATATTAAACAAGAGTTAAGTTCCTATGACATATTTCTGGTCCCCAAAACATCATGAAATTTCTAACTGGCCAAAGCATTTCTAATATTAAACATTAAAGTGTGAGCTATACATACATTTCAGATTAATAAAAACAAGACTCAATTTTTCCAGTTCAGGGGTGCAGTTCCTCATTGTTAAAACTATGTTGGACACAATATAGTTATTTGAGGACCTGCTGTACTAATAGGTTCACAAACATGCTAGAAAAAGTGCTACATACCTCACTGCTGAGTATCACTATGGTTACATGCAGTCAACTTCAAAGTACTCACCTTCAGAAACTGTGCACCTACACTGGTGCCTAGTCCAGCCTTCAAAGCAATTTTGGAACTCTTTTTGTAGAGTGGCCATCAGAGATGTTGTCATGTTAAGTATATATATTTCATTTCTCAGAATGTCAGCTGTTTGTCTTATCTTTCTAAATCCAATAATATTGTACTGTAGTGTTTTAAACAGGAGATGGAAGAGTATCACAGTTTAACAATGTTTAAGTACAAAGCCTTTACTAATAAAAAAGTTAAGACTGCTAGGCTACCATCAACACATTATTTAAATTAAAACAAAATCTAAGACTACAATAGTCAACTTCTTTCTGCATATAGTAGGAGATGAAATCTAAAGGGATCCACTTCATAAAAAACATACTGAAAAATACAACAAATAAGACAAAACTACAAATTAAATCCATAGAAATTAGGTAGATCATTTTATTTTTTTGTGTATTTCACAGGTATAATTTTGGAAGGGCTATTTCACAAATTTCAGCATTAACTGCCAACTCTATAGACATGTTTAACAAAAAAGGCATTTTACTCTTGGCCCTTTTAATACAGGCAAAGTGCCCTATTGCATCACAAATCCTAGGGATGCAGTAACAGATCTGAGGTCATAATATTGAAGAAGATGTTTTCTCCAACTTCTATTTAGTTGATAAATAACATAATATGAACATACATTAAAGTCTACTATGACGATCTGCAGAATAAAACCTATAGGTCTACCTACTTCAAAGGCTGAAACTAGTAAAATGGTATAAAATCAGTGTTTTTATCCTTAGATAAGTAAGAGTAAGATTTCTTTGATCTCAATCTTACAAGTTGTGGTGAGGAATCAGGAAGATGTGGGGGAAGACTGGCAGTGCATGCTGAGTTAGCATTGGAACAGTGGCTCAAATTAGTTGTTATCCAGATTATGACAGTTTTTTAAGAAAATTGTGTCCTAAGTTGTGGCATATTAGAAAGGATATTGAGGGTGGCGCCTGTGGTTCAGTGAGGAGGGCGCCAGCCCCAAATACCGAGGGTGGGGGATTCAAACCCGGCCCCGGCCAAACTGCAACAAAAAGCCGGGGCGTTGTGGTGGGAGCCTGTAGTCCCAGCTACTCGGGAGGCTGAGGCAAGAGAATCGCCTAAGCCCTGGAGCTGGAGGTTGCTGTGAGCTGTGACTTCACAGCACTCTCCTGGGGGAGACATAATGAGACCGTCTCTTACAAAAAAAAAGGATCTTGAGTGCCGTCAGTGGGCATATGGAATAAGTGGAGATGGGGGAGTGTGAGGCAAAGTGAGACAAAGGAAGGAAAACGAAAGTGAATTTGAATGTTGGCGAATGTGAAAAAGGCCTCCAGAGAAACTGCTTTGGTTACACTCAGATGTACTCTTTCCATAGTCTACCTGCTCATCATCACCAAATACCAATTACAGAGCACTATTTGAGTAGATATAGTAGTCCTTCCTTATCTGCGGTTTCACATCCCGTGGTTTGTTATGTACAGCAATTTCACTCTGCAAATACTGAACATTCCAGAAATAATCAATTAATAAGTTTTAAATTGTATGCCATTCTGAGTAGCACGATGAAATCTCTTGCCCTGTCCTGCCCAGGACATGAACCGCCCCTTTGGGGTATCCAGGCTATATACAGTACCTGCCCATTAGTAACTTAGTAGCCACCTTGGCTGTCAGACAGAAAAACCTAACTATATAAAGGGTTCAGCACTATCTGAAGTTTCAGGCATTAGGGGTCTTTATCTTGAGCAGATAAAGGGGACTACTGTATTACATTGCAGTTTTGATAAAACTTCACTGAACTAATATAGACTGAGAAAGAATACGTCTGATTTAGCAAAAATCATCCATAAATATTTAGAGGTATAATTTTGTTTCATCAAGTAGAAAGAAGAACTAATTCCAACTGAAGTAGTTAATAAGTACTGCCTTTCCCAGGCTTGCCTTGATCAACAGTAAAGACCTATTTTGGGTCAACAGCACAAAATTATCTAATTTGTGGACTATACACATGCTCCTTTCAATTTACGAAAACAATCCAAACAATCTTTACTATGCCAACTTGCCAACGACTATAGTTTTACTTGGATGTTGCCTCTAAAAATGAAATGTTTCTTAAAACCGTACTATATAAAAAATAGTAGTAGTGGATAAGAAACCTTTTTTATTTCAGACTTTAGCCAGTTTTCATAAGGGATTTATCTCTAACTTTGGTTTACTCCAACATTTATGATAAACAAGACAATGATTAAAATTAGCCATTTCTCAGACCACAACTTTGAAATCATAGAAATGGATAATTAAGCTCAACTAGTCAAAAATTTCCGTTCAAATGAGGATCAAACCACCTTCAATAATGTCTTCAATAAATTTGAGCTTTGAAGCAGAAAAACATTAATAGAAAAATCTAAAACCTCTCTATCTCAAGCACCAATAACGGAGGCCAAGCCATCAAACCTACAAATCCTTAAAGACAACTCTTTTCCTAAAGAAAAATCCTGAGACTTAAGCACTGTGACTTTACAGAAGGCAAGTTGGTTTAATGAGTAAATTTACTTTTATTAATAAGGGGATAATATTTTATTTTGGGCACTTCCTCAGTATTTCACAGACCCTCAACAAATTTTGAGGTAGGTCAAATATTAGTAATGTATTTTACAAATTAAAAATCAAGCAGATGTTATGTCACTTGTTTCAAACCACAGGTGGAGTCCTAACATGGTCAGGAATAGTATGTTCTCTGATCTTTCAGATTAATCTTCTTTTGTGTTATGAATTTAATGGTGCTACCTTAAAATATTCAGGAAAAAACAAAACACTAGATCTAACAGAAATTCTACTTTGGAATATTTTTAAATTCTCAAATTGATTCAACAATGAGTATACATATTGTAGAATAACTTACTTGCTTTCATTACAAATATATTTATATATAACTTATCCTTAAAATTACAAATGAATACAGTACTGATTTTGCTGCTTTTCTGCCTTTTGGGATGGGTATAGC
>CAUYON010066060.1:0-54305 GCA_963573935.1 Arctocebus calabarensis | reverse complement strand
TGGCGGGTTCGAATCCAGCCCGGGCCCACCAAACAGCAATGACGGCTGCAACCAAAAAATGGCCAGGCGTTGTGGCGGTAGCCTGTAGTTCCAGCTACTTGGGAGGCAGAGGCAGGAGACTCGCTTGAGCCCAGGAGTTGGTGGTTGCTGTGAGCTGTGATGCCACGGCACTGTATCCAGGGTGATAGCTTGAGGCTCTGTCTCAAAAAAAAAAAAGCTTTAGGTTTCTCATCTTCTTAATTAACTTCACATTTACAGTATTTTATACATTCTTCACACACATGCATGTGCGTACACATACAGTAGGCTCTCTGTACACTCAGGCTGTCCATCTGAGATTCAACCAACTGCAAATGGAAAATCCCACATTCACAGGGAGTGGTAGCCCATGGGCACAGGAGGCCAGCGTTTTGTAACCGTGGGTTCTGCAGGGCCGAATGCCAGGGGACTGGAGCACGTGGGGGTTTTGGTATGCGCAGGAGGTCTTGGGAGAAATCTCCCACAGACAGCTCTCTCAAGGTGCATAGGAAGTGTAATGCGGGTGGATGTATGTGAAGGGGCTCAGTAAATTGGAGGGTATTGTGTCAATAAAATACAATATGAGAAATTATTAATAAAAGAAAGGCCTCCGGTCCAATGGCAGATGAAAGTGCTACAGTTTCTCCCACATGTTGTTCAGGTTCTTGGTTTGTCAGGAATAAGACGTTAAAAAAGGCCGTTGGAGGGGAGTAATACGTTTCTCATGAAGTCTCCATAGATCAGAAGTGCTGTGTTAAGTACGGAAACCTCAGACCACACGCACTCATCCGCCCAGCATCACTGTTTGGGGTTTCTGTCACGATTTGTGTTTGAGCAAGTCCTCAAAAGACTGTTTTCTTCTACCTCCAGAAATTGTTGGTTTTCTATTCGCTTTTGAATGACAGTCATCATGCTTTCTAGAACAACCCTTGGAAAAACTGTATAAGATGAGAAAAGGAAAAGTAAAAGAGACTTGTGAATTTAAAGGTGTGCTTGTCCTCTGAAGCTGCCTTAATGCTCCAGTATTAGCCCTCAGAGGGTCGTCTGTGGCCAGGTACTAAACACTCAGAGGTCAGGATACCTGAGTTTGCTAATGCAGGAAAATTAGTTAAGCTAATCCAGTTGTTATGGGAGCCTGCAAGTAGTTGAAATAAACTCTTTTTTTTTTTTTTTTGCAGTTCTTTGTCTGGGGCCAAGGTTGAACCTGCCACCCCTGGTATATGGGGCTGGTGCCCTACTCCTTGAGCCACAGGCACTGCCCAATAAAACTCTTTCCTTAACAGTGAGGGAGACGGTTGCTGGTGTGTCATTCCCTCTGACTCCAGAGTCATATTAACTGGAATGAGCCTGAGTCTGCAGTGCAAGAATAAACTCATTTCCTTATGCTCTTGCTCAGGGGTGCTCAAACTACAGCCCGCGGGCCACATGCGTTGCTGTGAATTGTATTTGTTCCCGTTTTGATTTTACTTCAAAATAAGATATGTGCAGTGTGCATAGGAATTTGTTCATAGTTGTTGTTTTTTTTAAACTATAGTCCGTCCCTCCAACAGTCTGAGGGACGGTGAATTGACCCCCTGTTTAAAAAGTTTGAGGACGCCTGTAAATAAGTGTTTTGAGTCAGGGATCTAGTATTTTATTATTTATTTTTGGTATAAGCATACAACATGCATGGTCAACATGCCTGGTCATAGTGTATCCGTGACCTCTAGAACTTATGATTTTTGTGTGTTAGGAACATCCCAATTCTACTCCCAAATAACTTATTTTGAAATACATAATAAATTATTAACTATAGTTGTCCTATAGTGCTATTAATACTGCTGAGTATATTTTTGTGCTCATTAACCATCCCCCTGGGGATGAACTTCCCTGCCTCTGGTATGTGTCCTTACACTCTCTATCTCCACTAAGATTTTAAGGGAACTAGAATAATTTTAATATAATAATTTTAAGGCGTATTGGTGAAAATTTTCACATGATTAGAGATTTTGAAAATACTAAATATGAAAATGAAAAGTCATTGCCTACTTTAGACCTAATAACCTGAATGGTAATATATTGTGTGGCTTAAAACATGGGGACCAATTCTTCTTATGCTACAGAATGTCCCATTCGTGAAATTAAGCAAAGCTTGCAGAAGCAACCTGTTCTGCTCAAATCAGCTTTATTTTCATCTACACTGATTTTTGGTCCTGACATCGTAGCTGATTTAACTTTGTCTTCGTCCACAGTGACTTTTGCGATGGCCCAGGAACAAAATACTCATAAGCTCCTTTACCATACCCTCATAGAAGAATACTAAAATTGATATTTTATTAACTGAAGCTGCCAAGGTGTTGTCACTGTGCTGTCCAAGTTAGGACTCTTTATATGCATTTCTTGCTTATTTACATATGTTTATATTTTTACCTACAAATAACTTTATATACTTTTGTCATTCATTCATTTCTTTATTTATTGACTCTTTCAACATAGATCACACAGAACACATTCTGCGCAATGCGTGGGAAACGCGGGATGCCTTGGTCACGTTTCTCTGGTTTTATAGAGTGTATAGTCTATTAGAAAGGATAATAAAACATTAAATACACAGTGCATTGTTTTCTGTTTTGTTCCTTAACAAACCGTTCCTCTCTACTGAACATTTTCTTCCTTGCTTATGTTCTTTTGTATATTTAATGATGACACTAAGTGAGTTCAGTGTTAAAGCTTATTGAACAAAAAGCCACAAATATAGTCCTCAGTTAGGTTTGTCATAAGCAAAGCAGTGGAAGGCATTTGATCATTTCTGACACTTCCTTCAGGATGTCTTTTGCTCTTTGCTAACATGAAATTTTGGATGGGAGGGTGATAGACCAAATAATACAACAAGATAAAAGTTGGTTTAAAACATATGTAATAAGATAGTACGAATTAGTAATACTTTTAACACACTGCATTTGCATTTTTTCTTTTATGTTTTGAGATTTCAATGGAGAAAAAAATTAAAACAAAATTCTTACACAGTTGTTCTGAGTATCTTTCATTTGCTATCAAAGAGTCTATTTCCCTTGTGTTGACCATTTTCCCAAAGCAAAGTAACATTGCAAAGATGACAGCATTATGAAAAAACTCAAGAATAAGATTTGACTCTAATATATATTCTTTGAAATCATGTTTGCCTTTTAAAAAACATATCTCTAAATTATTCAGAAATTGACTTTAAAATACTGGATTTTTGATTTTCTAATAAAATCATAGGTCGTAAATAAAACTCTGCTTTAGTACAAATGTCTTGCCTTCTATCCTTTTACCACAAGTCTTTTCTTGGTTCAGTCTAAACAACTTTGAGGTTTGTCTTTGGTCCGTCTTTTAAGTTATGGAACGCGAGCTCATTAACCTTCCCCTGGCTAAGTTCTGCTCACTCTTTAAGGGTCTTCTGCTGTCTCGGCTCACCCAGGCAGCATTCTGTGATGCAAACCCCTCTATTATTCTGTGGAATAAACGCCCTCATCGGACATTCTCTGTACTGCACTGTGTCACCACCTTCCCTCCTCTCCTTAGGCAGCGTGTGTCAAGAACATACCCATCTTCCTCACCAGCCATCCCCAGCACCTGGCATATAGAAGGTGCTCAGTGGTGAATGAAGTTACAGACTCTTTTACTTCATGTTTCTTTTCCTGATTGCATTGCAGCATTTAGGTTCATCTCCCAATAATCCCTTTCTTCAGAATCCAAACATTAAAATGATTTATGTTTCCATGATTTGACAGGAGACTTGTTCTGATTATTTCTTTAATATCATCCAAAGACAAAGGCCTGCCTTAACTGCATATCATAGCTACTTTAACATTTTTATTTTACATTTTTTTTCTAAGAAGCAGGAAGAGAAATAAGAATGTTCTTGTTTCTGTTCATTCTGGACGGATGATGTTACCGTGTCATTGATCAGCCGTGTCTACTGCCGAACGGGCATCGTGTGTCACGTAGCATTGAAATCAGTACATGTTGGGGACTGGCTTGTTAACACAGTCTATTACATGTAAACCTTCAAAGAAACTCTGATGTAGGAGCTGTTTGTTTTCTTCTGGGAACAATCACGAGTCACAGAGTGCTAAATGATGTGCAGGGTTGCTCTGGCAAGTGTTGGGACCAGGATGCAAATTACGATCTTGACTTCAAAAGCTTTGCTTTAACTGCCACACTGCAGTGGCCTCACCTGGACATCATCCTGGTGACGTTGGTAAACCTGAGAACTAAAGCTACTCGCCTCGCCCAGCTGGGCACATGGATTCACGTCGTTACTCAGCTTCCTGTGATGAGAGCCTTGCCTTTCAGGATGAAGCTTTTATTGTTGTCGCATTGTGATGGAGCTCTCGATTTCTGCCTAGGGTAGAGAGCCTCCTTCTCCTTCATTCTTACCCCATTTTTACTTTATTTGTGTGTGTGTGTCAGACAATAATCTTTTTATTCTCATTCTGAAGTGAGAGAGGGAAGTCCTTGGGAAGGGCAGAAACCAAATTCCCATCCTAGTGTCCCTCATCGAAATGAATAATATCAAAGGAAGCTGGAAAAACACAGAGCCATGCCCGCCTGCCCTCGACCTGAACATTAGAAGCTGAGACGCCGAGAAGGGACGACGTGCCTCTGACTCCTCACTTGTCCCTTGGTTCCTGGCATGAATGATTTTTGCAGATGCAGAACTTGAACAGTTCAAATTACTCCCATGCTGTCTTTCCTGCCTGATACTTTTAGGATTGCTGGGTGTGTATTGGGAGATTGATGTGTTGGTTAAATATTTTTTATAGCAAAGACCTCACCCAGTGTCAGTTACATATGGTGGATAACCTTGTGAAGTAACTAATCCCCAAACAAGGGAGCCTAGATGTTGAAGGATAACAAGAAGCAACAAAATACGTTATTTCATGTGAAAACATTACAATTCAATGCCTTTATAGTTTTTAAAATTAAAGTTAAAAAGAAATCCTGTATAGGCTCGGCACCTGTAGCTCAGCGGCTAGGGCGCCAGCCATATCCACCGGAGCTGGCGAGTTTCAATCCAGCCCGGGCCCGCCAAACAACAATGACACTATAACCAAAAAATAGCTGGTGTTGTGGCGGGCGCCTGTAGTCCCAGCTACTTGGGAAGCTGAGGCAGGAGAATTGCTCGAGCCCAGGAGTTGGAGGTTGCTGTGAGCTGTGACACTGAGGCACTCTACCAAGGGTGACAAAGTGAGACTCTGTCTCAAAAAAAAAAAAACAAAAACCCTCTTCTATGGTGAAATCTCTCTGTCTCTGTGTATACACACACACACAGGGTGGACATAAAGTCCGTGTGCAATTTAAAATAGTTTAAATTATCAGTGTTTTTCAACCTTTTTTATCTTATGGCACACTTGAACCTATAGTTAAGCCTCTATGGCACATTTAAATTATGTTAATCAAACAAAAAAAGAGTGAAAAAAAGAATGTTCTGAACTTTTGAAAATACTTTTATTGGCTTGGCACCTTAGCCGCTGAGCTACAGGTGCCACATACATACACCAGGGCTGGTATGTTCGAACCTATTCCAGACCTGCCAAACAACAATGACAATAACAACAAAATAGCCAGGTGTTGTGGTGGGTGCCTGTAGTCCCAGCCACTTGGGAGTCTGAGGCAAGAGAATCTCTTAAGCCCAAGAGTTTGAGGTTGCTGTGAGCTGTGATGGCACAGCATTCTACTGAGGGTGACATAGAGAGACTGTCTCAAATAATAATAATTTTGTTAATAATCTTTTAATAATTTTCATGATGCACTTAAGATCCCCATGGCACACGGATTGAAAATCACAGCTTTCTCTGTCTCTCTCTCTATACACACACACACACACACACAAGGTGTCCACGATGTCTGTGTGTAATTTTACTATGTTGAACTACAAGCATGCACACATTTTTTAAAATTTGCTTTTCCCTTTCATGAAGGTATGTCAGTAACTTTGCAACATTAATTTAAACTTAGCCACTAATCTGTGTTTTGTATCATAAATTAATGGGATTATTTTGTTTGTTTGTTTTTGAGACACTCACCTGGGAGTCTCTGGGCATAAAATGACATCTATCCTATCTCACTTTTTCATTGAGTAAAATGATTTTTATTCACCTGGGTTCTATTAGAATCACCAGGTTTGAACCCACCACCCTTGGTATATGGGGCCAGCTCCCTACCCACTGAGCCACAGGTGCCTGCCCCAATAGTGAATAATTATTTTACACTTGAATTCTTAGGAAAAAAATATACAGTAAAACTCTCTAGGATTGGTGATAGTGCCTGTGCTATAATATGGTGATTTGTGAAAATGGGAGCAAGATGGCAGACTAAAGGCATCTCCTCAGCACCCATGTGTGGTAAGATTCAGGAGAAAGGTCCTGGCTGGAGTATCCTGCCCAAAATATCACTCCAGGGGCACAGTGAGACAGGAGGGGAAACCAAGAGCCAAGGAAGTCAGGAGCAGTGGAAAACTAGCACTGAAGGCCAGTGTCTGCGTGTGTGCAGAGGATGGGGAACTTTCTGGTAGAGGGCTAGAGATAGGGAAGGCCTGTACTACATGGGAAGTGCAATGGGAGGGCAAAGGGACTGGGTAAACTGGGAGGGTGCCTGGCAGCTGAGATTGAACCACTGGGTGGGGTGGAACTCCAATCAGTTTTGCTATTAACAGTGTGCCGCCATTGTGGGAAGGCCACAGGAGGGTCCAAGCCTGTGGCCAGCTCTCGTGCACCTGCTGAGCTGCAGCAACCACACTTGAAGTGAGTTGGAAGGCGCTGCACCATGGAGGAACCCCCTTTGTGGACAATTGGAAGATGAAGAAATGTGGTGAGAGAGTCTGGCTCCTAACTCTGTATCAGGGGTCCTCAAAGTACAGCCTGTGGGCCACATGCGGCCCGCCAAGGACATTTATCCAGCCCGCTGGGGTTTTTTGCCTCTGCTGCCCTTCCTGTTTAGCAGCGGACTCATCCTGGGGCCGCAAAATCTGTTATTGGAAAAACCATTGGTTGCATTCCCAAACAAAACGTGTAGATTCACTGGAAAAGTTGCAGAAGGAGTTCCAATTTAGATTTAAAGAGCTTCATCACCTTGAACAGGACATACAGCTTTTCCATAACCCATTTTCTATTGATATTGAAAACGTGGAGGTCAGTCTGTGAAGTCACCACCCTGCCGCCCCTCTGCTAGCTGCTTTGGCACCACCTCGGGCTGGTGTCTCCGGCAGATGGGAGCCGGGCACTGACAAGTGGCGGCAGGGGCGGCCTAGCACTCCTGTGGCTCTGGCTCTGGCTCTAATTCTGGCTCTGCAGAGGCAGTGGCTTTCTGGCTTCTCCATGGGGCAAACCTGTGTCACCCAGATGCTCTCAGAATGTTTCCACTGTTGCTTGGAGGATGCAGTGGGATTCAGAATTCCTGGAGAATTGCCTTTGTGAGAAGCTGGAAGTATTTCTTTAAATTCCATCTCTTAAGGCTGCATAATATTCCATGGTATACATGTACCACGATTTATTAATCCATTCGTGGATCAATGGGCACTTAGGTTTCTTCCATGACTTAGCAATTATGAATTGGGCTGCAATGAACATTCTGTTACAGATGTCTTTTTTATAATGTGATTTTTGGTCTTCTGGGTATATACCTAGTAAAGGAATATATACATGGAGACTTTACCTCTTTCATGTTTACATGGATGGAGCCGGAACATATTCTTCTTAGCAAAGTATCTCAAGAATGGAAGAAAAAGTACCCAATGTACTCAACCCTACTATGAAGATAATTTAAAGGTTTCATATGAAGGCTATATCCCAACTATAGCACAAGAATATGGGAGAGGAGGGGAGGGGGAAGTTGGGGTGGAGAAAGGGGCCACACCTATGGTGCATCTTAGAAGGGTACAGGTGAAACTTACTAAATGCAGAATATAAATATCTTTGTACAATAACTAAGAAAATGCCATGAAGGGTATGTTAAAGAGCTTGATGAAAACACTTCAGATTGTATATGAAACTAGCACATTGTACCCCTTGATTGCACTAATGTATGCAGCTATGATTTAATAAAAAAAAAAAAAAGAAAGAAAAGAAAACATAATGTTAAGTAAAAGAAGCCAGATACAAAAGGCCACGCACTGTAGGATTCCACTTACATGAAATGTCCAGAATAGGGAAATGTATCAAGATGGAAAGTACATTAGTAATTGCTTATAGCTCTAGATGAAGGGATGTGAATTTATTTGCAAAGAGTATATATATATATTTTTTTTTAAGAAGTTGGAAATACTGTTTTCTAAAAATAGATTGCTGTAATGTTTATGAACCCAATAAATACATGAAAAACATTTCATTGTACACGTTAAATGTATGAATCCTATGTAAATTATATTTCAATAAAGCTGTTTTTAAAAAAACAGCCAAAAAATGGATGGTCATTATAATTACATTATCTAATAATTAGGTGGTTTAAAAAAATCAAAGTCTAGGCTCCTCACAAAGTATTTCTTAGTAAATGCTAAAATGAGTGTTTATTTTTTGCTCCCTCCTTACTTCTCATTGAAGATGAATAGGCGTATATACTCCTATCTGCTTTCTATCATTACCTTAACAAATTACCACAAGCTTAGAGGCCTAAAGCAACATAAGTTTATTATTTACAGATGGTAGGTCAGAAGTCTGTAGGCTATAACCAAATCTGTAAGAGAATCTACATTCCCTTCTGGGGGCTCTAGGGCAAAGTCTGTTTCTATGCCTTTTATAGATTACATTAATAAAAGCTGCTCTCATTTCTTGGCTCTTGGCCCATTTCCTCCATTTTTAAGGCCAGCAACACAACACAGCTATTCTCTTACTCAGTTTCTATCATCATATCTCTTTCTTTGAGCCCAGGCAGAAAAGATTCTCTGCTTTTAAGAATTTGTGTGATTAGCCCATGCTGTGGTTCCCACCTGTATAATCCTAGCACTCTGGGAGACCCAAGCAGGTGGATTGCTTGATTGGAGACCAGCGTGAGCAAGAGTGAGACCCTGTCTCTACTAAAAATAGAAAAACTAGCCAGATTGTAGCAGGTGCCTATAGTCCCAAGAGACTGAGGCAACAGTATCTCTTAAGCTTGGGAATTTGATGTTGCTGTAGCTGTGACTCCATGGGACTCTACCCCAGGATGATAGAGTGTAATCACGTCAATCCCACCTAGGGTAATCTCTCTATCGCAAGGTCCTTGCTTTAATCATGTCTGCAAAATTCTTTTTTGTCATGACCCCTAACAAAGTCACAGGATCTCAGGATTAGAGCCTAGTTATCTTGGTAGGGGACTGTTACTCTGCCTATGGTATTGCCAATTACTGCTCTGGGCTGTTAGAAATTCTTTGGCTGGGGCCTCAAGTTTTGGAATAACTTCCTAAGTGCAGTTGCAAGCAAAGGGCCTTGAATGCAATATGAAAGGGGAAGAGGTTCAAAGGTTCCCAAAGCCAAATATTTCTCTTTGACTTAAACAGAGTTAATAAAAAATCCTCTTACAAGTTAACTGAAAACTCTACTCCAGGTTGGTATGAAATATCATAAAATAATCTTGTTCTCAAATGAACTTCTAAATTGCAGAAATGCTCAGGACACAGGTATAACATGAAGCAGGTTTTTGGAACTAGTTGTGATATAATACAGTGACCTAAAGTTTCTCTTTTGCTTAAAGGTGGAAACCATGGCTTACCTGGCTGTGAGTGCACCTGCCAGGGATTAGTTATCTCTTTGTGTGTCCTCAGAGTCTTCCTGTAAATGAGATGTCTATCAAATAAAAGTGTTTCCCCACAATGTGAGGATAGAGCACCATGAAGTAGGAACAATAGAATTACTTTCTATTATTCTTGGAGATTATTCCCTTTTCAACCCACTTCAGTCATTTTTTGGTCAACATGTCCTTACATTATGTAAAAGAATGAAACATAACTTCATGTAAGGCAAGTTAGAAATTCATGAAACAAGCACTTTTAAAAACATCCAGAGTATGGTATTTAACATACACGACCACTCTCTTTCCTTCAGCAATTTTTTTCATCTGTAGGTGAGGCTTGACATCCCACCTCTGTTCCCCTCTATTTCAGTATTAGAAGTTTTTATTATTTATTTAAATTCAGTGCCATTACTGGTAAGCAAACATAGATGACTGAAAAAGTTCAGAAAATACCATAAATTGTTGTGCGATTGTTTGAGTGTGTTAATGTCCTGCTTTATGTTCCTCCTATTTCCCATTCATATGAACTAAAGCAAAGTTGTACTCTTGTCATCACAACTACTCTGTAAGCGAAAGGAGGAAACGGCAGTGGGAAAGGCATACTTAGTGGATATGAGGGGCTGGAGTACAGATTTCACATAAACGATAGAGGATAGAGGCAATAATGCTGCAAAGGGAGATTTAGGCCATATTCATAAAGACCCTTGATTTCTGGGATCAGGAATATGGAATGTATTTTGCAAACAGTAGGTTCATCAGAATCAGCCCTTTGAGATCTTAAAAAATATGAATACTGGCAGGGATGATAATTAGCTGGCAATTAGGGCTATTCTTATTTTCTGTAACTATTGTCCACACTGATTAGTCAGAAAAGTGGTTCTGATTGGTTAGTGTTTCTGTCACATCACTGGCCAAATCCTTTGAACATCATACCCCCGTGCCTGGGCCCCATCTAGGGAGTCTGTTTCATTTGGCCCTGATGAAGCTTGGGCACAAGAGGCCTAAAATATCCCCAGGTGATATAATGGGAAACACTGTTATTGATTGATGAGTCAAAGCTAGTGAAGATTTTCCAATATGAGTGACATGATGAATGTGTAATTGTAAAGGGATAATTAATTTGGAATATAATGGAGAGGTGAAGAAATTGAGTCAGGGAAGTTATTCATTCATAATTTGGCAAGTAATTATTACATGTAGCTGTGTGCACTAACTAGAGTGCCAAGGTAGTTGAAGGTATGGGAGAGTTAATGCCAGAAGGAACAGAGGGACTTTGCAGATATCGAGAAGATCAAAGGCAGGCTGTGTTGTAATCCTAGTACTCTAAAAGACAGAGGAAGGCAGATCACCTAAGCTCAGAATTTTGAGATCAGCCTGAGCAAAGTGAGACCTTGTCTCTACTAAAAGTAGAAAAACTTGCTGGGCCTTGTGGCAGGTGTCTGTACTCCCAGGTAGTCAGGAGGCTGAGACAAAAAACAAACAAAACAAAACAAAACAAAAAACCCGATTGAACAGACAGTCTCATCTAACTGAATGGATACGGAGTCAGAAAAGGACAAGAGCTACAGAGAATCTGAAGTTTGTTTTCTTATGAATGGGAGGAAGAACAGTAAGAAAATTAAGAGTTAGAGATATTGATAATTTCAAGAACATGCTGAATTCAGTTTAAAACATGCCAGACTTCAGGGATAAGAAGGTCATAAATAAGAAATGTCTAGCAGGTTTTTTGGAGGAGAACTGGTTGGAATTTTGAAGTAACTTTGAAGACTGAGGTGAAGATTATACAGTCTTTCCTATAGAAATAGCAACTAAAATGACAAGTGCAACTGATACAAAGTCTGAGGCATTGTAAAGAAAATAAAATGAAGGGCTAAGAACTCAGGCATGGAAAAGAAGAGAAAGAAGTCGCAAGAGAAGAATCTAGATAGGGTAGAATCAGGGAAATTAAGAGAAGAGAGATTTTCACATGTTGAGAAAAGTCAACAAAAATTCCATTTTAAAAAAATATGCATTTCTACCAAAAGCTTCAGATTTATTTCAAAACTCACATGGTTGCATCAGAAGTCAAGCAGCCACATGTGATCTACACTCAAATATATTCATTTATATGCAGATACCATTACCAAAGGTTACTTGCTATTATGTCGTCTTACTGGCATCGAATTGACACTGGCTATGATTCAGTTCTTCTTGGCTAAATACACACTGGGAAGTTGACAAGTTAGCCAAAGGTAAGCACCGGACAACAAAACAAATGTGAATAAAGTTAACACAAATTTAGCATAGTTATATAAACTGTGAACAGCCAAGAAAAAAGATTCCATACCAACCAGCTTGGCATCAGAATTCAAAAAAATGATATCACTGTTGTTGTTGTTGTTGTTTTGTACAAAAGGTCTTTATTAGCGGGGGAAGCTGCAGAGCAGCATTAAGGAGGAGGAGGAGAGAGAGAGAGAAACGGAGGAAGAGAGGAGAGAGAAGGGAGAGAAGGGAGGGAGACAGAGAGAGAGACACGAGACACGCGAGGGAAGGAAGAGAAAAGAGAGAGCTCTGTTGTTGTTTTTAATCGAAGTCTAATGGTCCATCAAATGTCTAAAATGCTGACTTGCAGCTGATAATAGATTTTCTAATAGTTATTCATAAAAGTTAGAAACAAACTATTAATATTTGCCTATAAAATTTCTAACCATCTAGATTAGCAAATCCGGAGACTGAACTGCTCTGGGTAATCCTTTTCTTAACTTAATCCACAGTGTGGTAGACACAGGTGCACCAGACACAAAGAATCCACAATGTTTTGAGAGATTAGTGACAACAAATGGAAGTTTGGGCACTGGTTCTGTCTTAAGTCTTTGCGGAATTCCTTGTATACAGTTTCCTCACTTGTGAGCATACTTTAAATACATAAAGCATAATGGAAAATGATAAATGATTCAGAGGTGGAGCCAGCTTTTCAGTCTATAACAGTCTACCTTGGCTTTGATAGTTTTAGTTTCTTGTCCCTGATATTTCCCAGCATTTTATTACTCTTTTTTTATGACTCTGCTTTTTAGTTACTATGATGCCTGTTGAAGAGAGGATTGAATGAGAAGATTTTAGCTGACTTCATTAAAGTCTATTCAATAAAATTGGTTAAGCACTTATTTTAGGCCCCGTGTCACAGGAGACATAAAACAAGGATCTGCCCCTGTCCTTTCTTTCTTTCTTTCTTTTTTTTTTTTTTAGACAGAATCTCACTATGTCACCCTCAGTAGAGTGCTGTGGTATCACAGCTCACAGCAACCTCAAACTCTTTAAGTGATTCTCTTGCCTCAGCCTCCCAAGTAGCTGGGACTATAGGTGGCCTGCCACAATGCCCAGCTATTTTTTGGTTGTAGTTGTCATTGTTGTTTGGCTGGCCAGGGTTGGGTTCCAACCCGCCAGCTCTGGTATATGTGGCTGGCACTCTAGCTGCTGAGCTACAGGCACTGAGCCTGCCCCATCCTTGAAAAGCTAACCGTCTATTGGGGAAATAAGACTGATATGCAAGCAAACAATAATTTGTAATGCAGATCACTGTATGATTAAGGACCAAAAACATGGCAAGTCAATAGGAGATACAGTTTAGAAAGCCATGAGTAGACCCAAAGCACTTTATAAAGGCATTGTAGAAAATTCCACCTTGACTTTAAAAAGCTGAGCAGGTTTTAAATAATTAGAAGAGGGAAAGGCACACCAGAAAAGGAGAAGTAAATAAGCCAATGTGTAGAGGCTGAGAAAAGCTAGGGCAATTCTGAACAGAACATTCTAGAAGGACAACCTGGGCTCTGGTCCAGCTTTCTGGTTCCTGACTGCTTCCATTTCTGATCTTGTAAAGAATTTTAAGCAAGCAGAACAGAGAGAAGAAGGAAGGAACATAACACACCTCCTATCGTGGGACAGCCTTCATTTCTCACGAGGTGTTAGGCGTGGTTTTAAGAGTATTTGCGTTATCAACTCACTATTTTTATCCACATTTTACAGAAGAGGTGACAGAGGCACACAGAGGTTAAGCAATTGTTCAAGGTGAAACACTTGCTAGGTGATGGAGCTGGGATCCAAGCCTGTATATTCTGGTTTCAGGCCCCTTGCTCTTGTGTAGGACCGGATGTGTAAGGTAGGATTATTTTACACAGGGCTTTGAAATGCAAATGCAGGGAGTTGGTGCTTTACTTTAAGAGCAGGGGGAAACCCTGGAAGGTTTTGACATTTGAAATAACATGATCAAATTAATCTGGCACCGATGTGTAGGATTTGCTGGGGGGGAACTGCTGCCATATTATTTTTCTCACTTTTTTCTGAGGTGCACTTTCAAATGGAGTTGACAGATGCAGATCTGACCCCTAATTCTGGTTTAATCGAGGTATTCTGGCTTTTGAGTTGCACTTGGACTCCTTATACCAATGTTTTAAGTTAAACCGAGGAAACATAACTCAAGTGCAAGGTAGTCATTAGTCTAGTTTCCCTTTTTTCAGTATGGCTTAAAACACCCACACTAAAGCCACTTCTAGGGGGAATCTCACTGTTGGCCTCCCTGCCTATCTGCCCTCTTCTCGGCTTACACAAAGTCTTATTTTTCCCCAGCTGCTGTTGCCTTTTCAAACTGCCATGCATGCCACACTTTCATGAGGCAATATAGGCAACTGATCAGGAAAGGTCCTGATGCTTCCAATTAAAAATTGTCCAATGAGCATAAAAACGAAGGTACTCCAAGATTAAAATAAAATCCCTGGTGGGTAGTAGACTTGTTATTAAAAGGTTTGCCAAAATTTAATAAGACTGACAACAAGAAATTGCAAATCTTTTCAAATTATTCTGTAAACATTTGGATAGGGATGAAGTTAAGAATATGGAGAATATGCGTTTCACTGATCTGTTCTTTTTAGTGGCTTTCGTGTTACAAAATCAGCAACATATGTCTGCAGATCCAATTGACCTTCCAGCCGGCATTTGAATATCTTAGGTGTATGTGACCTCATCACTGTCTTTGATCGGCTGTAAGAAAGAGAAATATAATTATTAACACATTGTTCTGTGCAGCTGACAGAGCATCTGGTATTTTAGAAACGCTTTTGAGATACCTAAATTGATTTGAAAATCAGCTATAAGAGAGCTTAGAAAAGATGCAACATCTTTACAGCAGTAGTAATTAAGAGAAATCAGAAGTAGGTTTGATCTACACAAAGTTATAGCTGAAAATAAAATACCTAAGGATGGTTAAGGAAATAATTAATTTAAAAATGATAGCAGTAAGGCTCTCATGAACGATCAATCAACTCTCTTCCTGAGAACAGACAATTTAATTACATTTCCTTACTTTGGGCTCACCATCCACCTGACTCTGGTGACTGCATTTCCATCATGGACTATTATGTCTGACTTTCCATTGTAAACAGGCAATTTTGAAGTTTAAAATCTTGGCCATTGCTAAGTGATTCAAATTTTAACTTGGCATATGGGTTGTTAGTCCAGCTGCCATTATGTAAAAGAAAAAAAGTATTTTAAGTCTTTCAAGACAGTGCTGAATAAAAAATAAAAGTGTACAATGTTCATGCTTCTTTCCTCAATCTCTAATCTAAAAGAACTGTGCAAAAGTGTAAGTCTAAAAATGTTTCAATACTGGTTTTGATCCTAGTGAATGAAAAACATCTCTATTCATTTGAATGGGGATGACTGTCATAACAAATATTTGAAAAGGGAGAAGAAGTGCAATGTTCTTTCAAAAAAGAAGACAAAAATATCTATAAATTATCTAGTTAGAAATGCTAGTAATGATGCCTTTCCCAAAATGGGAATAGTTTCTAGTACAGCATCAATAATTTCCTTGAGCAACTTTGCATTAATATCTGGAAATTTTATGAGTAGATTTCCAAACTCTGCATTAAATATAAAATGTTGGCGTCTCATGTATGTTTCATTACTTATGTAATCTTCTTTTGCATTAATAATGCACTTATTGGCAAATTGAGATACATTTCTGATTTAGTTATTTTCGAGGATCGCTTTGTATTATGAAGGCAGTGGCAATGTCATAGTATATTGATCTTTCTTTGAAAAGCATTTTCCTGTTTGTGGCTGAGAAGGAACTATTCAGTTGGTTAACTATTGGTTATATTGGTTTATTATCCACAGTTTCACAGATCTGAGATAATCACTTGATTATTAGCCCTTGTCTATTTTCCTTTCCCCAGGTGTGACTGATGTGTTTTTAGGAAATAGTAAGTAATATTGAAAGTGAATCTCTTCTTTCAAGAAAACTTAGTATGCAAACTAGTAAAAGTTTTCAAAACAGGAAAATCCTCTGATGTTAATGTAGGTACTCTATGTTTTTATAGAGTGAATATATGTATCACTTAAAATAAAAATAAGGGTATTTCAGATATCAGAGGTGAAAAATACCCAGTAGCAACTCTTGAACTATGAAATGTAAAAGTCCAAACACTTGGAAAAGTTATGCAAAGCCAAGGAAAAAATGCCAATTCCATATGTGAAATTCCACCCTGTGAAATTTAGGAAATGTGAAGAGTAGCTTTTGAGATCTCATAAAAAAAAAAAAAAAAAGCTAATCTCAAAACTTTTGTTGCATTCTACAGCATCAAATGAATCGATGCTCATAAACAAAATCCCCTAAATAAAAAGTTTAATCAGTCTTTGAAGGGAGAAATTTCTCACTTACCTATCTGACGCCCCAGTTCCTGCCATCTACACACACATAGCAATTTCAATATGAAAATTCAACTGTTTATTAAAGAAAGAGTAAATCATTCAATGGTAGGCTACTTGGAAAGAAAGAAAAGAAGGAAGGAAGTTGGAAAGAAAGAAGGAAGGAAAGAAAGAAATCAAATTTCTGAGAGCCATTTTAAAATAAACAATTGACTTCCCCACATATGGGTTAATATTTGTAATATTTCTTATTGCTTAAAATAAGATAATATGTTGACTTTCATTTTCCTTCTACTTTAGTGACAGGTTTTTAATGTTCTCCCTAGGGAAGAGGAACCCCCAAGTTCTTTTCACTCAGAAGGAACATAAATGGTGAGTTTGCTAAGGAGAATCAGTAAACAAGTTGCCTAAGTGGTTAATAAAAAAGAAAAAGAAAAGCAAAATTTTTGCCTCCAACTCTGCCCGATGCTGTGCCAGCCTACTCACTTATCGACACACGAGATTTAATCTGAACCTTTGAGGTGAGAGAGGATTCCTCATGAGTCTCAGAAGCTGAGATTCAAAAGGGTCAAAATCTGTCCAAAGTCACACAGATAAAAAGCCAGGACTCAAAATCCAGACAAATGTTGGTTAGAATCCTCTGAAGCACAATCTTAAGCAAACTGATTCTGGACCTGCGAGCTTGAAAATTAAAGTATTTATAATCCACATACAGAAATCAGATTTTGGTCTCAGCAAGGACGTTTGGCTGAAGACAGTTAAGGATCAAGAGGCTGCTCAAGAATCCACTCGCAGTCTTCCCATGACTTCCCTCCATCAGCTGAAAAGGTTTAAAGACTCCCTCAAAGTGGTCTTAACATAAAGATAGATCTGACAGGTTTCCCAGAGTATTTGTAGCTTTCTACTATTACCTGATGAAGTCAGATTCACTAAAGATTTGTGAAAAATAAACTTTAAAATAAAGTTTAAAAATAAAAGTTTAAAGTGTAGATCCTTTATCTTTTTCCCACCCCACGACCAAAGATGTACTGGGTTCAGTCCTGATTTTGCAGCCTAAAGTATACCTGAAGCCAGAATTCCCACGAGATCTCTATCTGGGTACCACCACCAAGGAAAAATTATCCCTAAATTCTGCAGAAATAAAGGGACGAAGAAAGGAGCTAACTAACCAGTTCTTTACCATCCAGTATTGCAGTGAGGTTGATAAAAACAGACTATAAGTGACAATCATAATTGGAATCAAAGTTGGAGTTACCTGGATGGCTTAAGGTTTAAAAACTCTAGATTTTAATAAAGGAAAATATCAACATTTCACGAGAAATGAGGCTTCTATTTTAAATATTATTCTGGTGCATTTTGCAAAATACCCCTTTCTATACTGCAACTCTGCTACATATACTTAAATAATTGATTATTAGCCTTATAAAATTATGTGACTAAGTATAGGTGAAGAAATTGCAAAGTTACAAATATGTTATGATATAGCTGTTTGGTTCATCTGGGTTCCTCTTCAAACTGGAAAAGATAACATTTACGAACCCAGAATTAAGCCCATGCTTTCTACTCAGTTGCTGCTGTAATGCTTACTGACGAGGGTGGTAGCTGCCATCTTAGATAAAATGCTCCTCCTGAACAACACCCAAATATGCCTAAAATTGCAGATGACAGTTGTGAGCTTTTTTTGCCTGCTTATCTGTCTGCCTTCGATGTGACCCTAAATTAGGCATCAGAAGGTATAGTGTTTAATACAGATTCCAGGCACAATATACCTTCTCACAATTAGTTGAAAGTGCTGTTTTGTAATTAAAGGGTGAAGTGGGGCATGATGAACATATGGAAAAGGAGACCCTTAATAAGTGATGGAGTCTTCAAAAGAAATTGCTAATTAGTATGCATTTGATGTGCACTATACCAATTTTAAGACTTTGCCTTGAATAAATTGCTATGTTGGGTGTTCGAAGGAGTGGTGAGATTAGCATTTACAAAGGGGGCAATTTTCTGTCTTCTTGACTCTGTTAAATGGAGGAAATAACTTCCAAGACTGGAGCAGTAGTTAGCCCATCAATCATTCTCACAGCTGGAAACTGGGGATCCCAAATGCAGAGATCAGTTAATCCGTCAGCTAATAAGTTCATAGTGGCACCATATGGCGCTGGGCCACTCCACACTGGGACAAGGACAGAACTGTTTACACAGGCATGCTGCTTTCTCAGGTAGCTCCCTGCTGACAGAACCCTTTGTTCTGAAGGATCAATTTACTTTGCACAGTAAATTGACTGAATTGATCAGTTCAGAGCATATAATTGTTGGCTAATCCTGTGGAATCATGTCCCATCCATGTGAGAGGGACAAAGGGGTGCTGCCCATGGCCTGGTCTCCGGCTCCATCCTGGGGCTATTCTCACCAGACAGGTTGGACACTGATTAAAGGACTCGTGGACGGTAGATGTGTAGTCAGTTTTGACTTCAAATGCCAAAGGGAAGAGAAGCCCTGGAGTGCCCACAGAGGCTTTCCTGGGTGTCTTTACTCAACGGGTATCATGAGTCTTTACTTAACTGGGATTAAAAACGGTTAGTCCAAGCGATTTAGGTGTAGACCCTTTTACAAATACTCGCCAGGAAGAATGAAAAAAGTACAGCTCCATCTCCAAATCTAACAAGTTATTCCACTCACGGTCGCTTCTAAATTCACTTTTTTTTTTTTTTTAAAGGGGAAAGGCACTAAGAATAAAAAAGACATCTAAGAGATAAGAAAAGCATGGGAACTACAAGTTAAGCGAGAACCATCTC
The DNA here is from genome assembly GCA_963573935.1 of Arctocebus calabarensis. Classification (NCBI taxonomy): domain Eukaryota; kingdom Metazoa; phylum Chordata; class Mammalia; order Primates; family Lorisidae; genus Arctocebus; species Arctocebus calabarensis. Next base: position 35,088 of record CAUYON010066060.1, on the reverse strand, counting down.
TTAGGCATTGTGCAAAAGCCTCTGAAGCATCCACTCTTAATGCCTGTGTATGGAGTATGGGAAAATGCATCAGGGCTTTTGAGAGCAAATTAGAGCAAAACCTTTCCATCCCTGCACATTGGTGTAAACCCTGGTGCTTTGTTCCACAGATGTGTTTGATCTGACTTTGTTTTTTCCTTCTCACATAAAAAATAAAAGAAGAATAAATAAAACGAAAAAATTCCACCAATAGAGATAAATGTTGGACATAGTTCCCTTCAAATAAAGGTTTTCTTCAATAGCTAGTGTCAATAGAATCATTTCACATCAATGGTTTGAAAAGAGAATTGTATTCAATAGGAACTGAAGCCATTTGGAGTTGCTGAGAGGACATTTGCTTATTAAATGTCTGAACAGTAATGAACTTTATGCAACCACATCAAGAATTTCCACCAATTAGAGATCTATTGATTTCTTTATTTATTTTATTGAGAATAAATGTCCAAGATGAGTATTACATGGAGAAATCACAGCAAGTTTTTGGTTTGACAATATTTGAAATCTTTAGAGTTATCTTTTTTTTTTTCTTTAAAGAGATAGAAGCTTGATGATAGTCTTATCAGTGGAAAGAGGCAAACAATTTAATGAAACTTGATGTATTTGATCATAAAAAATATAAAATTAATAATGAACAAGTGAATCTCCCCAAATTTCCATGCTTCTGCAGTTTTCTCCTCACATAGAATTTTTCATTTCTCTATTACCACATCCATAGTATGCAGGATTCTACAACATTAAAAAAGGCAAAATCAAGAAACATTTGTATGTTCTCTTTCAGAAAATGTCATAATAAGGATAAAATAAAATATAAATAATTCTATAGAAATGCTTTTAAATTAAACTTGGGAAATTTAAAAATATATAATTTGTATAATGAAAATATCATGAGTGAAATTTTATATGAAAGCACCTACTTCACCAAAAAGAACTGTTTTGGGGGAACAAAAGGCCTTGTGCAACTTTTTTGGGTAAAATTTCCTCTTTTGAATGTTATCAAATTGGATACACCCTCTCCATAGATAGTGTATGATGAAAGCTTTAACTCTGCCCGCGTCATGAAATGTTTATGTGCCAATTCTGAGTTTATTTAAATAAAAGTCACCCAAGTGCATACCCTAAAGTTAACTTGAATTCTCAGACCCTGAATCACCAAGATCAAATCCATTTCTTTGCCTGTCTTGAATCTCACCAAATCCCCACCACCCTAATTTCAGCATTTACTCTACTGCAGAAGTAATACCAAAGTTCTTACATTATAAACTAAAAGATAGAGAAGTCATATTCACTGAAATACGTGTTTTAGGTTCAGGTGTGATGGCTCACCCCTGCTCTAATCCTAGCACTCTGAGTGGCTGAGGCAGGAGGATTGCTTGAGGTAAGGAGCTCAAGATTGGCCTGAGCAAGATCAGCAAGAGACCCTGTCTCTTAAATTAAAATTAAAATTAAAAAAGGAAGTAAAGAGAAAAAAGAAATGTATTTTTTATTTTGCCTACTCATGGCATACTATATAGTTGGAATTAAGTACAACTTCATAAATTTAATAATTTTTATTGTGATGCTGTTTTCAATGATGTAAGATTGGAGAAGTTGTAAATGTGACATTTTACCAAAATAATGCCCAGGAACTTCCACTTATTTCTTTATTTTGTATGTACTCATATTCTTCCTTGGCTTTCTTGGTCACACTGGAAATTTTTGGCACTTTTTCACTAATCGGAAAATGGTGACAATACCTGATAATTAATTGTAGTGTGTTCCAACTTTTAAGAATAATTTTGAATTCATCTTCCCAATGTCTTTACATAAAATCTTCAACATGTTTAACCTTATTTCTTTTAAAAATCAGCAAGAAGTAGGAACCCAAGGGAAAATCTGTGCTCTCCTCTTCCTTTGTCACTGCTGACCTTCTCTCCCTGGGCCTTTTTCAGTGAAGGCAAAGAAAACTTCTCTTCTGTCTCATTACAGGATGTGCTCTCACCGATTTTTATCTCTTAAACGTAACATTAGATGTTTTTTCTTCCGCAGTCCCAGACTAAAGAAGTGCTACTCGAGGGTGTTAGAAATTTACTGTTTTTAGAACTAGGTTTTAGTACATGGGTTAGTCAATAGAGTTCTTCATAGACTTAAACAAGGCAAAGGTCAAGACTTAGGGTAATTCTTCTTTACTATTCCTGCAATTTCCTTATCTACCCTTCTAAAATTTTATGCCCAAGTTCATGATATTTCTCTTCCTTACTTTACTTTATCTCCTTAGCAGTGATCCCTGTTTACATGTTGCGTGTTTAGGTTTTTGTCTTTTTTTATTGTTCCTTTTCCCCCAAATGTAAGCTATATGAGGTTTGTTTTGTTCACTTCTGTGTTTTAGTATCTTGAATAGCATCCAGTTATTAAGACACTGTAAGTCCTCAAACAATATAATTTAAAATCCTTTTAAAAATGCATATAAAAATGCATGTTTACATGCTAATATACTAATTTCTAACAACAAAAGTGAATTATTTAAAAATATTATTTGAATTTTTTGTGCAGAATGGTTTCATTTTGATTCTGTAAATGTTTATTTTTTAAGATTGGGGATTATCTGTGACTTTTAGGCATTGCTGTGGGTCAGAATGGAAAAAAGAAAGGTAGGAAAAAGATAAACCATTTCTTTTGTTACTTATGTGATGGTTTAATTAAAGATTTGAAGTAATATGGAAACTAAAAGCCAACAATAGCATTTTTAAATATTTATACACTTAATATTATATAATAGTCTTCACTTCTATCACTATAAATCACTTGAGGTTAATACTTTATTTGATATAAAAAGGTTAAGAATGTCTAATTATTAATATAGACTATTTGCAAGTTTGTTATACAAATGAGTTACACAAAATCCCTTTCCTCTGAAAGTTACATTCTATTCTGTGGTGTGCTGGAGCCAGCTTATACCAGTTGGTGAGAGCTGATTTTGAGCATCTCTTCCAAACTCCACATTGAGTGGCATCAGATGGATAGTCTGAAATTGGCCATCGTGGGAGTATTACAAAAATTGATAAAAGCTACAAAGTCAGAGTTGTTAAACTTTTATGAGCACACCACTAGCCTTATCTGAGTTTCGTGAAACTAGAAGTTGGCTACTACACAGAGCAAAAGAGAGAGGCAATTTCCCATTATAAAATGCTTTCAATTCAAACAAAACTGGAAAAAATAACATTAGAAACATTTCCAACTTTCTTCCCACTTTCTCACCCATCTATTTCCTCTTTTCCTATTAAGCCAAGTAATACTCAAGTATTACTGTTCAGATGAAGAGGTTTGCCATAGCAACTACTATTTTTCCAAGACTCCAATATGTACTTATAAAATGATCAATGATGCTGGTGTACAGGTTATAAATCTTAACCCAAAGAAAGGAAAAAAGCTGTTTTATTATTCCCTTTGAAATGCAGGATGTCACTGTATTTGGGTTACTTTGTGCCACGCCCCTCTTCCTGGCGCTTCTGTACGGAATTATTCGGAAATGAACAGAGAAACAGGAAGTTGCTTCTGATTCATTTGCAACAGTGGTCTGAGTAACACATTTGTATAAAATACTCTAGAGGAAACCATGAGAGTTTATTAATTAGATAATATTTTTAGTGGGGCAAAGAAGAATGATGTATGCAAAAATGATGAAAGAAACAATGAAGGTTAGTTTCAGTGGTTCACTTATGGAATGTGTTTGAAGAAATTGTATAATCCCTTGAATAAGAGAATAGATCATTATGCTTGAATTCTTGATTTGTGTTTATTATCTTAGTTTGGATTGCTAACAAAGTATCATAGACTGTATAGCTTAAACAAAAAACATTTATTTCCCATATTTCTGGAAGCTGGGAGGTCCAACATAGGAACTTGGCAGATCTAGTGTCTGGGGAAAGTCCTCTTTCTGGTTTTCAGGTTGCTGCCTTCTTGTGTGTTCATATAGCAGAGAGACAGAGTGAGAGAGAGAGATGGAGGGAGGGCTCTGGATTCTTCCTCTTCTTATGACACTAATCTCATCCTGAAGATTCCTCTTTTAAGCCTAATTACCTCCCAAAGGCCCTACCTCCAAATACCATTACATTAGGGATTAGGACTTCCACATATGAATTGGGGAAGCAGGAACACATTCAGCACATAGCATTTATGGATACTTACATCTTAATTTTTTTTCTTGAAATGTCTTCATATGTTGGTGAGTTCCTGTTTAGAGAATCAATATTATTTTATTACCAATTTAAAAGAATTTTGTTTACTTTTTGTGTTTAGAAAAATCTCAGAATTAAGTAATATTTGTAAAAATGAAGACACTATTCAGTAAAATCAGAGTGTAGTGTTCTCAATCATTTTGAACTGAAAATCAATCAAAATATTTCACTGATTTTTTAAAAGAAAACATCAGGCTGGGTGCTGGGGCTCACACCTGCAATCCTAGCATCCTGGGAGGCCAAAGTGGGTGGACTGCTTGAGCTCACAAGTTTGAGACTAGCCTGAGCAAAAAGCAAGACTCGATCTCTATTAAAAATAGAGAAACTGAGGCAAGAGGAGTGCTTGACCCCCAGTTGGAGGCTTCTGTGAGCTATGATGCCATAGCACTCTACCCAGGACAACAGTTTGAGACTCTGTTTAAAAAAAAAAAAAGAATAGACAACATCAAAGCAATATGTCAATTTATAAATTGTTTAATGTCTTTTATTTCCTCATAATTCTAACCTTTAGAGTTAACTGTGTTTCTTTTAGTGCCAAATGTTCATAGCGCAAATGTCTCAAAAAATATGACTTTGAATTAAAAATTTGACATGTATCTGCTAAGAACACTAATAATCTTACTGAAATGCTGGCATTACGACAATAAGGATTTCTCACTTGGGAAAATTTTTCTGAGTTAAAAAAATTGTAATTAGGGAGAGTAAAGGGCATCTATTCTGTGTTAGTTAAAATCCATGTATTTGATGTCCACAGTCTGCCTGGTTCTGAGAACCATCCGTGGTGTAGTAACTAGCTATTTTCATATTGATTCCACACTTTGAAATCCAACCACAAACAGCAATGGAAAGGGGACACACTAGCCACTACAGTAACTTTCCCAGAAATTGGAAATGGGGAGCACAAAATAAAGATTTTCTTCTATCCCCAAAGAAGGTGCTATTTACCTGTAGAATCAGCAACTGCAGTAGAAATAAATCATTATATCTATTCCTGCACTTAAAGTGAAAAATGTTCAACTCCTTGGAATTATCAGGACTAGTCCAATGCTAACTGGAACAGTCCACTTCACCCCTTCTAGCTCACATTATGGCAATGAAAAGAACCAGCTCCTAGAAAGTCTCATACCCACCTAACATTACAGTAACGGTAATCCTGAAGACCTAGTGAGAAGTCTGACCAAATGAGTTCCTTTTATTTAATGGTAAGTATTTCAAGTGTAGCAGAAATGATTCCTGGCCATAGACATCTATTAGCTGACTTTGTAAACTAATGTCTTGAAGCCAAAAAGAATTAATGTGTTCTAGTTCATTTTTTAAAAAAGAGCGATAGAAAAATAGCCAATTTCAAAGGGGGTGACAGGTAGGATATGAACATGGATTGTATGAAAAGTAATGAGGATAAGAAAGAAGATGGAAAATAGAAAAAGTGATTATGGAAAAGAAAGAAGGTTTATACTAGAGGGAAATATTTTATGGAAAAAAGGGATGTGAATGATTGTCATTCAGTATAAGTATTATGTGAGAAAGTTGAGGCTGTAGACAATTCATTACTTGAAAAAAATCCCTTCTAACTGAATATCTTTTTTATAGCTATATGCTATTTTTTAGCTATTGCTATTCCTAAGATAGCCATACTCCTACAAATATTCATATACAATTACACAGTGCAATGTCCTAGGGCCTGCTATGAAAGACTTAGAAATTACTTGATCCTTAGTGAATAAATGTAAGATGTGCATGTCAGTATTCATCATCCTCCAGCTCCCATGGAGATACCACTAGTTGGCCACAACATTCTTTCCTCTCATTCCCAAACTTGGTTTCACATCAGACATAGCCCACTGCTCCAAATGACCAATATCAATTGATCAGGAATAACCTACAATATGAAATCTATTTACCAATTTTAACTTTGGGAAACTCTGTCCTTTTACAATTTTTCAATATGGCATACTTAGCTAACAAAAACTGTCTTCTGATGCATTTATAAACATACATTTGAAGGATGAAAATATTTTTAAAGAATTTTAAAATATATGACTTAGTTCTAAGGAAAGAAATTATCAGACACCAGAAATGAAGAAGAAACTTAAAGAGAGACTTGTACTTGTGTCAGTGGAAAGTACATTAGGATAAAGAGCTGGTGTTATAAACCAGTGTTGATAAAGTCTCTGTGTCTGATAGACAGTTTTAATGACATGACTCTAGGCTTACTCAAAGCAGGGTGCTGAAACTGAATGTCCTGCATAACCTGATGTCCTGGAAAAGCTTCATCCTTTGGGAAGGAGGAGTTACTAAAGGAGTTACACCAATAGACCTATGTAAGCAAAACATGAATAAAAAAAATGCCATGAGAAATGTCACCAACCTTCCCCCTATTGGTGTTTGCGGTCTGAATTATGCTACCTGGACCATTATGGAAAAGCACAAAAATACATATACTAGGGAAAAAACTATCCACAAACTAGTAAATCCTCTTTACTAAGAGAAGCTAACAAAACTTATGTTTCAAAAATACTACAGGGAGGCAAGATGGCTGACTGGAGCCAGCTTTCCACAGAGGCTCTCATCCAGAAGGAGAGTTAAAGGACAGAAGTTTAGCAAAGAAGCTGATGATTCAGATCTGAGCCAAGAAAGAAGGTTGAAGAATGCACATCAACGCTAAGGTGAGCTGTGACCCCAAGGATACAAAAGATACTACAAAACAAATGTGTTTTAAATATAAAACAGGAAAAAACAAAATAGAAAGTATAATAAAAAACACATACTATTAAACAAAGATCAGTTGTAATTCAAAAGATAGAATTGAAAAAAATGGAAAACAGAATTGGTAAAGATCCAGATTTAACTTTTATAAATGAAAAATAGTCACTAAAATGAATGGACCCTTCAGTAGATGGATTAAAAGCTCATTAGATATAACTAAAGGGATAATTCATGAACAAGAAGATAGATCTGAGGAAATTACTCAGATCTGAGGAAATTATGCAGCACAAATAGTCAAAGATAAAGTATAAAAAAGAGAGTAAGAGGAATTTAGCAAAAACTAAGAAAGTTCAACATGTATCTCATAGGAATTCCAGAAGGAGAGAATTGAGAGAACAAGATATATAACATTTAAAGATTATGGCCAGGAATACCAAAAACATTTGAATGCCGTATGTATGTAGAATAAAGAAGTAAAATTAATCCCAGGTAAAATAAATAAAAATAAATTTATATAGATATATGCAAAACTTAAAACATCAAATACAAGATAAATTTTTAGCAGCAATTAAAGGAAAAAAATTGTGCACAATATTTAGACTGAGAAGCAATTTCTAATCAATTATCGTAGACGCCAGAAGATAATCAGATAATATCTTTAAAGAGTAAGAGAAAATAGCTATAAATATAGAGGCATCACATTGCCTGACTTCAAATTATAAAACAAGGCTATAGTAATCAAAAACAGCAGGGTACTGGTATAAAAATAATCACAGATCAATGGAACAGAATGGAGAATCCAGAAATAAAGACAGATATTTACAGCCAACTGATCTTTAATAACATCAACAAGAATTTACACTGGGGAAAAAACATTCTTTTCAATAAATGGTGCAGAGAAAATTTAGTTGTCAAATGTAGAAGATTGAAACTGGGCTCTTATCTCTCACCATCTACAAAAATCAACTCAAGATGGATTAAAGAGTTGAATGTAACACCTGAAACTATGAAAATACTGGAAGGAAATCTAAGGGAAATTCTTATGGACAAGGAATTCATGAATAAATCCTCAAAATTACAAGCAACAAAAGCTAAAATAAACAAATAGAGCTTAATTAAACTACAAAAATTCTGCACAGCAAAAGAAGTAGTCAATAGAATGAATTGAAAACCTACAAAATGTAAGAAAATATTTACAAACTACATCTAACAGGGAAGTAACATCCAGAATTTACAAGGTACTCAAGCAACTCAACAACAACAAAATCAATTGACCTCCTTGAAAAGTGAGATAAGGACATGAGAAGACATTTTTCAAAACAAGCGAAGCAAATACACAATAAGCACAGAAAAAAAGTCAACATTACTAATTATTAGAAAATGCAAATTAAACCCACAATGATATATCATGTTATACCATTAAGAATGGCTATTATTAAAAAGACAAAAAATAGCAGAAGTTGACAAGGATATAGAGAAAAGGAAATTCTTGTACACTGTTGGTGGGAATGTGAGTAGTATAATTTCTATGCAAAATAATATGATATTCCTTGAGGAATTAAAAATAGAACTACCATATAATCCATTTCTGGTTATCTACCCAAAGGGAAAAGAAATCAATATACAAAAATGAAAAATGCTCTTGTTTATTTATCACAGCACTACTCAAAATAGCAAATATACGGAATCAACCTGAATGTCCATCAACAGAGGACTGGATAAAGAAAATGCAGCATATATATACAACAGAATACTATTGAGCCATAAAAAAAAATGAAATCATGTTTTTTGTAGCAAGGTGGATGGAATTGTAAAGCCATAATCTTAAGTGAAACAACTCAGGAAAATGCCACATGTTCTCACAAGTGAGAGCTAAGTTATGTGTACATGGGAAAGCAGAATGTGGAACAACAATCAATGGAGGTGTGGAGGGGTGTCGGGGTGGATGACGGGAGGTTGCTTATTGGGTACAATGTATGTTGATTCATACATTGAAACATGTTAGATGCATGTACTGAAGTCTCTAACTTTACAAAAAATCCAATATATCATTGTAACAAAATTGCACTTGCACTGTCATGAATATATGCAAATAAAAAGTGAATGAAAAAAGTATCATTCAAAAGAGCAAAATAAAGGTATTTCATATTTTTAAAATGATCCCTAAATGTTAAATACTCTAAGTTATTTTTGCATAGGAAACGAAAACAGAAGATACCAATATATGCCAAATATTGGGAAATATAAATATATGCCTAAAAGAGCATTGACTATAAAAAATTAATATAATGTATATTTTATAGGTTTAGAGACAATAATGACAAATAATAACATGAAAGATAATGCATAATCAGTTAAAGCATTCAAAAGATCCTTACGCCATTGGTAAGAAAGGAAAACATTGAATATAGACTTCTAAGACTAAGCATTTTTGTGAAGTATTTTGAAGGCTTCCAATAATACTACAAAAAGAGTCAGAAAGCAAACATCTAACCTACTGGAGGAGGAAAGGGAATTTTTTAATGTCTAGAGAAAACAAAAACAAGGGAAAATAAATTTTTTAATAGGATGGTAAGTAGAAAATATATTTACAGCTATAATATAAACAAGTATAAATCAGATATTATCAGACTTGATGAAAAATGAAATCCAACCATAAACAGTTATCAGGAATAATTCTGAAGCTCAATAATAATAGATAATACTTTAAGCAGATCAAACAGTATTCTAAGCTGATATATTTAATGTTTTATCTATCATTGTAACAATCCTTAAGGCAGTTATTATTATTACTCTTATTCTATAGATGAGTAAATTGAGCATAAGTATGGTTAAGTGATATACACAAATTCACAAAGCTAAGAAGTGGTAGTGAGGAACTCCAAATTAGGTAGACAGTTCCCACAATTTATAACTTAACCAGTATGCCCTACTACCATCATAGTAAGAGTAAAATAACTAGCATTTGTTATATACAGGAAAAATTTTAGTGATTTTCTCATTCTAATTTAATATTCACAATGAACCATGTAATAAATATTATTATAATTCCCACTTAGCAAATGAAGAAATTGAAGTATAGAGAGGTTGCCTTAGTTTGTCCGGACTGCTCTAATGAAATACCATGGTTGAGTATCTTAAAATAGCAAGACTGTTTTTCTTTTTTTTTTTTTTTATTCCTCACAGTTCTGGAGGCTGGGAAGTTCAAGATCAAAGTGTTAGCAGATTTACCTCAGTGACTGGGGAAGGGTGTCTTCTAGTTCATAAAAGGCATCTTCTCACTGTGCTCTCACGTGGCAGAAGTGACCTCTATTATACTAATCCTACTTGGGGGACTACAACCACATGGGCTAATCACCTTCTAACGGCCCCACCTTTTAATACATGCACTATCATATGGGCAGTTAAGTTCTAACATACGAACAGGAGGAACAAATATTCAGATCATAGCAGAGATTGAGTGACTAGCCCAAGTTACACAGGTAGAGGTGACACAGTCAGTCTTTTTCTGGGGTTCATGTTTGCTATGCTGTCCTATCCACCATGATGGCACAGAAAGTTTCAAAGCAAAGAAGAGGGGTTGGAAAAGAGTATGTCTCAGAAAGATATTAATCTAAGAAAGATAGTGTCACAATTATACACATTGGAGATGTGTCATGTGATGATAAACACATTCACCTGTAAGATTTAACAATCCTGAAATTGTTTGTGCTTAACAACATCGCCTTAAAACATATACCACAGAGCCTAATGGAAGAAGGAGAAATTGATAAACAAGGAGCAATAAGACAATTAGGGAAAAATGTACTAAATGAGAGGTCAATAAAGCAAAGAATTAGTAAAGACAAAGCACTAAAAGTACAAAGAGTTGAAGTCAAGAGTTCAGGGTAACACTGCTAGATAGTGGTAATTCCAGAAACAGAATAACAATTCTTCATATTTACATAATTCCTAATATTTTAATAAATAATTTCATACATCATTTTGTTTTTCATCTCTCTACAGCTCTGAGTTTTCTCCATACCTCTGAGTTTTCTCAATACCACTGAGTAGTAAGAAAACTACCAGAAATTAACCTGTGTTAAAGGCTCCAAGAAATTAAATGGCATGTGTCAAAACAACGTGGGAATTTCATTCACATGTTTATTGGCGAGGAGAGGATGAAAATTTGAAGAGGTAATAACAAAGGGTCACGTCTACTTTTGTATTAAAGACTACTCCTTCTCTGCCCAGGCGCATAACCACTGACAAAAGACAATTTTATTCTAAGCATGCAGACAAACAATTTTTACGTGAGCAATATACTAGAAAAAAACCTTCTTTTATTTTAGTATTCTTTAACACCTTCACAATAAAGGTTTTGTTATATGAACAAGTTTGGCTTATTTAGGTGCAATCAAGTTACTGCAAGTAATGAAAACAATGGAACCAGCCAGAAAATGAGATATGACCTGCTCTTGTAGAGGCAGGACTTGAGGAAGGTCATTCCAGATTTGTAGCAGCCCCAGGGATCGTGGTGCACGGATTTGATGGCATTGTGGGGTAGTGATGACCATTAACATAACAGTTCTCCTTTGGTCTTTGGTTACTTTTCTGTTTCCTCTTTTCTTAAGATCCAGATTTACTTTGGATTTTCTCTCCACATCTCAACTTTTCCTTCATTATAACTATAGCTCACATAATACTTTGGCTTGGTGATGATCTCTCATGATCCTTATGATCAGCTACCAACTGCCTAATACTCTCTATATTTCTCAAGTATCTCCAAAAAAGAACAGAATGCTTTCAGAACACTTTTCATCCCAGACTGCCTTACAGGCATCTGTCCAGCCTACTGATAATTGTCTTTGAGTCAGCAGTGATTAGCTGTGACCAAGAAAAACAGCCTAAAACATGCTCACTCAATATGGGTTGTTACTTTTTCTGTGAAAAATTCTAGGTTTAGCATGATTGTACCTGTATACTAAAGAACACTTTATCTATTTATGTTTACCAGAATTCTAAAATAGAAAATTATTTTTTTTAAAGCTGTGGTGGCACGCAGCTGTAGTCCCAGATACTCAAGATCCTGGCAATCTGCTCCAGAGCTGCTGAAGCATGAGGATTGCTTGAGCTCAGGGGTTTGAGTCCAGCCTGCGCAACACAGTGAGAAAATTGAAAAAGTTGAATTCTTTTTAAATACGGAAAGTTTTTTTCACATTATTATCACGACAGTCATATTTTTCCTACCTCATAATCATATTTTAGGCAATAATGTGCATTACCATATTATTTTTACAGAAAACTATTAGAGGCATATTGATGTCCACTATGAAAATGAGGATCCCAAAGTTTCAAATTAGGGCCAATTCAAAAGAGTTAATTTTTTTTATTTCTGTGAAACTTATAATACCAAACAGAAAATAATCTAGATGACCAAGTTGTACTTGGCCATCTGTGTCCTTGCCATCTATGAAAACTTTGGAAGGATAATTCAGGTTGTTTTTTTTTTTAAGTTAATTTTACTCGGGTCACAGAAATACTAAATACAAGTTTGCAAAAATAAAAACTAAGATTTAATTTGAATGAGTGGATGGGAAGAAAAGGCATAGTGATTCCTGGCAAATAGCCACGTCATATGTTTCTTTTCGTGTTGGAGTCCCTAGAGGGCAACAGAGACAGAGGAAATGAGTTTTGACCTAAGTGCCACAAAGTGTCACCATCTTGGGGCAGAGAGCAAAATGATGGTGATGCTGTAGATGAGCCATGAGTTCAAAAGACGCCATACTACCTAGGAACATTCCCGAAATTTTATGTACAGCATTTCATCAGACTCCAAAAAGGTGACTTTTTTAATGTTAAAAAGAGAGGCATTTTAAGTTAGCATGAAATCAAGCACAGTGGAAATTGTCTCTATTTCTTTGATAATTCTGCATAGGTGTACACACTGCAAAACTCCGTCAAATTCACCATTGAGATCTGAAAAAAAAAAAAAGACTTATGTTTCATGCATTCCCTTCTGGGTTTTCTGTTTTCCTATTTTACCAAGCCCAGTCCTCAAAGAATGGCTCCCTCCCTAAACAAAGAGCGTCCCTGGCTGGGACAGCATGGCTGCACCGTCAGCCATTGACAGACTGAAAGCCACACATTGCGATGAGCCAACAATAGGACTCTGTGACCTGTAGCACCTCCCCAAGTTGTCTGACCCCATTTCTTTGTCTCCCTCACTTTAGTTTTGGATATATTACCTACTGCTCCTTCAAAGACCAGATGTCACCTTAAAATGTGTCTACAGAGGTTAAATTCCCAATTTCAGATCTTTTCAGGGAAAGTTAAATTAATTTTTTAACATATTCTTTCACCTTTAACAAGGCTTTCACATATCTATACAAGTATGGTCTTTGATTTCTCAAATTGTCTCCAGCTAGATATTCTCAATTCCTTCTTGTTGAAATAGGAAAATAATAATAATAATATTACTAAGCCATTCTGACAGACTCCCTAAAAATTTCTCAGTTTGCATAGCAAGGAGCAACAAGTGACCTGTTAAATGATGACAAATCCTTTAGGTTATGGCTTTAGACCTTTAACCTTTTGACTTTAGGTTGTATCCAGGGAGCAGTCAGAGAGGAGGAATGCAATAAACTGCTTGTAATCTAGTGGTCTCAAAAGAAATTACATCAAAACCAGCTGTTACACCACTAGTCATTAAAGACAGACAACATGTTAACTAAAATACGGCCATTATATTGAAAAAGACTTTCCTCCCCACCCACTGCTGGACTACTCAAGGTCTCTTGCCTCACTTAACAACATCAGAAAATGTGAGTGCTGCAAAGCAACTTGACACTTAAACCTCAAAAAGGAAGTTGCATTTGATTGAGACATGACTTCTTTATTTTAATATGTTTCAGAAATCTGGCCAATTTTGAAAATTGTGGTTTACACCAAAGCAAGAATAACTTTTGGGGGTATTGATTTAAAAAAAAAACCAACTGTGTGTATGTGTAAGATTGCACCTGTCTTGCCTCTCATGCGCACTTTCTGATATGAAGAACATTGATGCAGGGAATATAATCATAAACTACAATTCCCCAGATACCATTTCTCTGCTTCCTTCCACTTGAAATGTCGAAGGACTTTGAGCTGGAAGTCACACCAGTCTACGTCTGACAGCCAATGACATGTCAAAGCTGTGGCGTGAAAGCTGACAATGTAATGCACATCTTTCTGGGGATTGTCAACCATCCAGCCACACCAGCATTTAAAATACAGCAAACGGTACAGGAAGGCTTCAAAGAGGAAAGTCAGAATCAGCGTGGGAAGCACACAGTGGAGGTTGAAAAACATGGGTGGAAAACATGTTACAAACACAGCCTGTACAAAACAGAGAGAGCGGCAAGGGCATCCAAAGAAGAGAAGATGCCTTTTCTCCCCTGGGAAACCAAGCATTTCGTCAAGAGGGAAAAGACAGTGACTCAGCCAGAGTCACAAATCCAGCAAGTGGTACCATTCCTAAGGAATCTTCATGACCTTGATCCCTCTCAGGTAGGTCACAGTAAGTAATCCCCCCATTTTAAAAACATCCTAGTTGAAATCTACTCAATAATGTCAAGCTCTTTCTGCACTCTTCTGAATTCTACACTAAATCCTATTCTGATTTTTTTTTGTCAATATATTCTAAATTTTAAAGCAGATTGAGCCAAAAATTAAGTATTCATTTTGGATGAATTAAAAAATAACGAATATGTGCTCTTATTAGGTTAACAAAATAATTTTTAATCTGCAGACGTGGGGCAAAGTCTTTACACAGTGAGAGAATCTGGGAGTTTGGCAATTTTTTACTCAGGTAACAAGAATAAGAATTTGACAGGCCCGTCCCGAAGTGTTCATTTTTGTGCTATGTAACTGTCAGCTGGCAGCCTATCTAGAACCAAGCCTGGTTCAACCACACCTGAGGCTGGGACTGAAATTCTTGCTCGTTGCTCTCACCTATTGTGGAATTGAGAACAGGGCAATGGAATCAGGTGACCCTCATTAGAATCATGGCTCAACTACTTGTGTGCTGTGCTCTTAACACAACTTTTCCAGGTCTCTGTTTTTACATTTGTAAAATGCAGGTGTTGAAGCCAATGCTATCAAGTTTCACAGAGTGTTCTCCTTTAATGAAAATCCAATAAAATATTATACAAGTGTTCTGTATAATTCCAAGTACCATGCCCATAAGACTCAATACTTTTATTACCTCCTGCAACTACCTAGTTCTCCAGTAGAGTGAGTGGTGACTACGCTCCTGGGACCTTCTGCTTCCGATTGCCAGCAGCTCTGAAATATTCACTAGCAAGTAAAATGTTAGTGATGCCCACATGGTAGGTCTGCCTAATGATTATAACAATATTTACCACTTATCATTACAAAAATTAATAAAATTATCTCACCAATAGTAAGTGGGAAGAAAACAAAGCACTGATCTTGTAACTTCATTGCTCATTAATACACATACCTCCTCTTTTTTTTTTTATTAGATCAAACACAGAAGACAAATACCACATGTTCCCACTTATGTGTGGAATCTAAAACAACCAAACTCACAGAAACAGGGAGTAGAATGGTGTTTACCAGAGGCTGGGGGTGGGGGACCCCCCCGGAAAGGGGAGATGACAGTCCAAGGGTACAAAGTCTTATTAGACATGTACATATTCTTGAAAGAGGTTTTAATAACTTATTTACATACTCCATGGCACTTTTATACTCTGTTAAGCAAAACAATTCTCCATCTGTTGGGGATGCTTATGCCTTCTCTTTCTGGAGAAAATTCTCACCCTTGCATGCTTCCTTTGGCTTATAATTTTGGAAAAATTCCATATTGAATGTGGCACGAGTGAATAGAGCACACCCCTTTTTTGCCCAATTCACAAGGTTGCCTGATTTGTCTCAAAATTTCTTTCTATCATTCACAGAAATAAGCCATGTTTATATTCCATGATAATACCTGATTGAGTCAGAGGTAGACATGTGATCTCAGTTCAACCAATCAGATTCTCTTAGAGATTATCATTTAGGATATTTCTACATGTTGCAAAGACCACAACTATAAATGCATAGATTGTAAAAGACATGTTTACCGGGAAAAAAAAAAAAATAAGTGAGAGGGGTATGTTAATTTGTTCCACTATAGTAACCATTTTACAATGTATGTATCACACATAATTTCATATAGTGTACACTAAGTAGATACAATATAACTTTATAAAAGTCAAAAAAATTAAGAAACTTTCAAAGAGAAACCAATGAAGCACACATTCAAAACAAAGTCAAATGAGAGTCTCAAAAGTTTCTGTATCACTAGTTTTCATGATGGATGAGTGAAAGGCTGTCTCTGTTTCACAAGACATTTCTTATGACATCTTTATAATAATCCATTTTTGTTATTGTTAACCTATATCAAATTGACTTATACTACATGCAAACTCCTAAAAAGCATAGTGAAATTTTACACTAACTAATCTAAGACATCTTAATAGCCTGAGGAAGGTGAGGAAAATAGAGAGTGTTAAGTGGAGAAGAAATGTATAGAAAAATGTTGTACGTTTATCATAAAAAATAACATACAAATGAAATTTTTTCTGCAAGATTTGGTGACATTAAATTCCTTGTATTAGAAGTTCATTATATTTCCAGATCAGACTCTTGCTTCAGTAAAGGGTCAGACCAAATGAACACTAAATTTTTGTCACAATATTACCAAACATTTTTTATGTTTGGGTTAAACAAAAGAAATATCACATATGTGTGTGTATATATATATATGATATCATAAATATAGTCATGTTTTTTGCATGGTTAAAAGACCCTTTAATATGGCCAAAAGACAAAGACACCCCAAAAGCAATGAATACATCTATTTTCTCTCAGTCTCAGAATGCCTATGAAGAACAGCATATTTCAGGGCTGGTGCAGAGAACATACAAGATGATCCTGGAATATTTTGTTATACCAGAAAGTGTAAAAAAAAAAAAAAAAAGATGGGGTTATATAATAAAAACCAAGAAGTTTATTTAAAGAAGTTTCCACCAACCAATCTGGGACAATTTCTTGACAAACACCAATAATACATTTTTTAAATATTTTTAATCATTACACGTACATAATAGGTGTGTACCTTTAGAAGGTACATGTACTGTTTTGATACAGGTATCAATGTGAATTGATCAAATAAGTGTGATTAGGGTATCCATGACCTCAGGCATTTTACATTTCTTTGTATTAGGAAAATTTCTCCACTCTTTTTTTTCAAAGTATACCCTAATTTATTGTTAATTATAGTCACTTTGTTGTGCTATCTAAGTGACTACATTGTTCATTCTATCTAACTACATTTTTTGCCTATTAACCACCCCCACTTTATGCCTCCCTCCTCACTACCCTTTTCAGCATCTGCTAACAATGATGCTCCTCTCTTTCTCCATAAAATCAATTATTTTTGATAATAAATTCCCACAAATGAAGTAGGTGATCTTGCAAGACAGGCACATCTTGCATATTCCCCCTTATTTGTGGGAGTGTAATATCAAAAATATTAAGCTTATTTCACTTAATATAATGCTCTCCAGTTTCATTCACATTGTTGCAAAGGGCAAGACTTCATTCTTTTTCTAGCTATATAATATTCCATTGTGTCAGTGTATGACAATTTCTTTATTCATCTGTTGATGGACAATTAGGTTTGTTCTATATCTTGGCTATTGTGAATAGTGCTGCAATAAACATGGGAATGCAGATACTTCTACAATACACTGAATTCCCACCTTTTGAGTATACATGAAACAATGATGTTTCTATGTCTATGTTCAGTTTTTTAAGGAACTGCTATACTGTTTTCCATAGTGGTTGCACTAATTTACATTCTTACCAACAGTGTATAAGGATTCCCCTTTCTCAATATCCTTGCCTGCATTCATTGTCGCCCAACTTTTGATAAAGCCACCTTAACTGAAATGAGATGACATCGCATTGCAGCTTTGATTTGCATAATGTTAAATATTTTTTCACAAATCTGTTGGCTATTTGTATTTCTTCTAAACAGAAAAAATGTCTGTTTAGATCCTTTGCCTACTTTTAATCAGATTATTTGATTTTTTTCTATTAAGTTGTTGGAGCTCCTCATATATGTATTCTAATCCTTAATCCCTTGTCAGATGGGTGCTTTGCAAATATTTTCTTCCATTCTGTGGGTTGTCTCTTCACTTTATTGATAGTTCTCTTTACTGTGCAGAGGCTCTTTAGCTTGATGTGATCTTATTTGTCCAATATTGCTTTGATTGCCTGTGCTTTGGGGGTATTACTCATGAAGTTCTTGCCCAGACCAATGTTCTGAAGTATTTCCCCAATGTTTTGTTTTAGTAGTTTTGAAGTTGCTGATTTACATATAGGGGAGAGACAAGCATCTACTTTCATTCTTTTGTATATGGATATCATGTTCCCAGTTATTAAAGAAACTATTCTTTCCCTTCTGCATGTTCCTGGCAACTTTGTCAAAGGTAAGTTCACTGTGGATGTGTAGATTTATTTCAGAGTTCTCTATTACATCCCATTGGTCTTTACGTCTGTTTTTATGCCACTGCCATGCTGTTTGGGTTGCTATAGCTCTGTAGTGTAATTTGAAGTCAGCCAGTGTGATTCCTCTAGTTCGTTCTTTGAGCTGAGGGTGGATTTGGTTATTCTGGGATTTTTATATTTCTATATAAATTTTAGAATTTTTTTTATATTTGTGAAGAATATCATTGGTATTTTTATGGGGATTGCATTTAACCTATCAAGTGCTTTGAGTAGTACAGACATTTTTAACACTATTGATTCTTCTAATCTATAAGCCCAGAATATTTTTCCATTTTTTGGTTTTCTTTTTAACTCCTTTCATCAGTATTTTATAGTTTTCATTATAGAGATCTTTTGCTTCTTTGGTTGGGTTTATTCTTAAGCATTTTATCTTACATACAATTATTATAGATATAATCACTTTTTTGGTTTCTTGTTCAGATTGTTCACTGTGATTGTAAGAAACAATACTGATTTTTGTAAATTTATTTGGTATCCTGCAAGTTCATTGAATTTGTTTATTAGTTTTAATAATTTTGGGCTGGAGTGTTTAGGTTTCTTTGTATATAACATCATATTATCTGCATACAAGGATAATTTGGTTTCTTCCTTTCAAATTTGGATGACTTTCTTTCTCTTTTCTGATTGTTGTTGCTAGAAATTCCAGTACTATGTTGAATAACAGTGGTGAAAGTGGACTTCTTGTTTCATATCTAAGAGGAAAGTCTTTGTTGAGGTAAGTTCTTTCTACACCCAAGTTTTTTTGTTTGTTTTGTTTGTTTGTTTTTGTAGAGACAGAGTCTAACTTTATCACCCTCGGTAGAGTGCCGTGGGGTCACATAGCTCACAGCAACCTCCAACTCCTGGGCTTAGGCGATTCTCTTGCCTCAGCCTCCGGAGTAGCTGGGACTGCAGGCACCCGCCACAACACCTGGCTATTTTTCTGTTTTGCAGTTCGGCCGAGGCTGGGTTTGAACCTGCCACCTTCTGTATATGAGACTGGCGCCCTACTCGCTGAGCCACAGGCGCCACCCTCTATGCCCAAGTTTTAAGACTATTATGTCATGAAGGAATGTTGAATGTTATTAATTGCTTTTCAGCATCAATTGAAATGATCATAAGGTTTTTGTCCTTCATTCTGTTGGTATGTTTCACATTGATTGATTTACATATGTTGAACTATCCCTGAATCCCAAGGATGAATCCTACTTGATCATGATGAATAATCTTTGTAATGTATGGTGAGTTTGGAGTGCTAGTGTTTTGTTGCATTTATGTTTATCAGAGATATTGGCCTAAAGTTTACCCTTTTGCTGTGTTTTTTCTTTTGGTATCAGGGTGATTCTAGGCATCCTAGAATGAGTATAAAAGTATAGCCTCCTCTTCTATTTTTTTTTTTAATAGTTTAAGTGAAATTGGTATGGTAGTAATTCTTTTTTGAATGCTTAGTCAAATTCAGCAGTGAAGCCATGAAGTCCTGTGGTTTTCTTTGCTGAAAGAATTTTTATTACTGTTTCTTTCTCATTACTTTTTATTGGTTTATTTGGGTTTTGGATTTCTTCCCAGTTCAATCTTAGAAGGTTAAATGTGTCTAGAGACTTATTCCTTTCTTCTGAGTTTTCCAATTCATTTCCAACTCATTGGTTCATCACAGTCTCTAATCATCCTTTAGGTTTCTGCTGTATCAGGTGTAATGTCTCCTTTTCCACCTCTGATTTTATTTAATTGTGTCTTCTCTCCTTTTCTCTTACTTAGTCTGACTAAGTAAGACTCTAGGACTCAAGCAATTCACTTGCCTCAGCCTCCCAAGTAGCTGAGACAACAGGCACCCACCACAACACCTGGGTACTTTTAGAGATGGGGTCTTGCTCTTGCTCAGGCTGGTGTTGTAGGTTTTTTGATTTGAGCTTACCACAAGGCTTGCAAGAAACATTTTATAATCATTTATTTTAAATATATGGCAACTCTGGTTATAAACACATAAGCAAACAAACAAGCAAAGAGAAATTTAACAGAAATTCTATGATTTAGCTCCCTATTTTTCAGTTTTATCACTCCTATCCTGACCCTTTTATATTATCCCTCAAAAATGTGTGTAGTTATTTTTGATAGGCTTATATTTTAGTCTTCCTACCCTATATATGAGTGGTATATATACCACAATTACAGCAATAGAGTATCCTGTATTTGTAGCCTTACTATTACCAACGAGTTGTATACCTTCAGAAGATTTCATATTGTCCATAAATGTATTTTCTTTCAGATTGAAGAAATCCTTTTAGCATTTCTTGTAAGATACATCTAGTGTTGATGAAATCCATCAGGTTTTGTTTGCCTGGGAAAGTCTTTCTTTCTCCTTCATGTTTGAAGAATACTCTTGCAGTATATAATATTCTAGGGCTAAGGTTTTTTTCCTTCAGGACTTCAAATATGGGTCATGACACTCTCTCTTGACTATAAGATTTCCATTGAGAAGTCTACTGCCAGATCTGTTGGAGACCCTTTATATGCTTTTTTTTTTTTTTAATTTTCCTGCCTCTCTGAGGATTTTTTTCTTCATCTGTGACCTCTGGGAGCTTTATTATATGCCTTGAGATGGTTTTGTTTAGGTTAAATCTGCCTTATGTTCCAAGACCTTCTTTACCTGAATATTGGTATCTTTTTCTAGGTTTAGAAAGTTTCTCTTTTATTATTCCTTTGAACAAACTTTCTACCCTTGGTTCTTTCTCTATCTCCTCTTAAAGACCAATAACTCTTACATTTGCTCTTTTGAGGCTATTTTCTAGATTTTGTAGGTGTCCTTCATTTCTTTTTTCTCTTCTAACCATGTATTTTAAGGTAACCTGTCTATAAGCTCACTAATTCCTTCTTCTGCTTGGCAATTCTGCTGTTGAGAGACTCTCTTGCATTTCTCAGGTTGCCAATTGAATTCCTAAGCTCTAGAATTCCCACTGGATTTTGTTTTATTATTTCAATCTCTGTTAAATTTTGCTTATAGGTTTCTGAATTCCTTCTCTGAGTTGTCTTGAAGATCATTGATCTTCCTGAGGTCAGCTATTTTGAATTCTTTGCCTGAAAGATCACTTGTCTCCTTTACTCCAGGACTGGTCAATGATAGCTTATTTAGTTTGTGTGCTGAGGTCTTATCTTCCTGATACTTACGAATGTTCATCAACTTCTGGGCATTGAAGAGTTCCATATTTATTTTAATCTTCACAGTCTGGGCTAATTTGAACCCACTTATCTGGAGAAGGCTTTCCAGATATTCAAAGGGAATTGAATGCTGTGGCCTAAGTCTTTGGTCACTGCACCTGTATCAGCACTGGGGGTGCCCTAAGCATAGTAATACTCTGGCACTTGCAGATTCCTGGTGGTACTACCTTGGTGAATTTGTGTAAGATATAGGAGAATTCCTTGGATCACCAGGAAAACCCTCTCACTCTCTGTGCTGGGCTGCTAGAGTTGGGGAAAGAATAATATAGGCACTCTCTCATGGCTACCAGCACCAGGGCACACTTTAAGGCAGCCTAGTCTCGCCCAAAGCCATTGGTAACTGTTGCCTGGCCATCTCTGATATTTATCCTAAGGCCATGTTGATATTTAGTCAGTAAGTGCTGAATCCTACCAGGACAGGGTCCTTCCTTTTAAGATATCACTTTTCATGGGGGCTGATAAGGCTTGAAATGCTATCTAGGAAATAAGGCCTAGACTCAGAAGTCTCCTTGGTAATTTATTTTACTGGGACTGAGCTGGTACCCAAGTTACAAAACAAAATCCTCTAAGTTCTCCCTTTTCCTTTCTTCAAGTAGAAGAAGACTCTCCCCGAACTGTGCTATCTGTAGTTGGGGGAGGGGGTGACATAGGCACTGGCTTGGCTGCAGCTGCTTGTGTCTTACTGGATCACATGCACCCCAAGTGCACTGGCTCTGAGCCAGCACTGCCACATAAATTGCTCAAAGACTGGGGCTTTGGAGTAAAGATTTCCCCTCTGGCTGGGCTGGTTAAAATGTTTACCCTATGGTCACTGGCAGAATTCTGTGCTGAAACTGTGCTGTATTTCCTTGTGCCAAAGTAACCCTGAGTTTCAATCACTTCACTGTCCTGACCCTGGGCTCAGATTCTGTCTCTGCTTGGTGTGCTGGCACAGCATTTCTGGGATATGGAGGAGGGGTGCTGCAAGGGTAAGTAGTTCAAGACTATTCTTTCTGTCCTCTTTAGTGCCTCTTTCCTTGATACAATGTTAAGACAAGGTGATATGATCATTCACCTGATTTTTGATTCTTCTGAAAGTAATTGCTTGCATGAATAGTTGTTGGATTATGTATTCATGTGAAGGGACTGTTGGTGGAGGTTTCTATTTGACCATCTGGCTCCACCCTCTCTATGAATTTTAAAACATTGACAAAAAATAGGCATTGATAAGTTCATACAATTAATTAGTTAATTAGAAAGAAAGGTCTTGCTTAAGGTTGAATGCCAGTTACCAATTGAAAACTGTGGTAAGAGCACTAAAGTTGGAAAGTCAGTATGGTATCATCATCACAGTAAAGACTGAATCAGACAAAAATTATCAATAGATACTAAATTTAGAGGGAAATTTTGCCAAGGAGTAGAATATGTTCACGGTCTTAAATAATGTCCCCATAGACTGGTTACTATGGCAAGGAAGAAAAAAATAGCTATCATAGACTACAGAAATTAAACAATACTTTGCCTACATGATCAAAAGTACTATCACAAATAAGGAACAAATGAATATCATTCACCTCCAGGTTTAGTGATCTGAGAAGGCCAAATGTCACCTCTGAAATGTTTGACCACGTACAAGTAAACTGAATCTGAAGTTTCATTACAGAAAATTTAAATCAAGAAATATTTTGGTTTTCAAGAGGAAAAATATTAATGTTTTTTATAATAAAGAAGGACTGTGAAAATGTTATAGAGTACAGGAGGCTAAAACAATTAAATGAAAAAAAGTGAAAAAACAAACAAACAAAAATAAAAACAATTAAATGCATTATCTGACCTGGATTCTGTACAGGAGGAAAAACATGTTGTAAAGAACATTATGGAATTATTTTTAAAAACTGGATAGTAGAAAATAATTTATAGTACTGTATCAATGTTAAATTTGCTAAATTTAATTGTTGCATTATGACTATATGAGAGAATATCTCTATTAGGAAATACACACTGAAGTGATTAGAAATAAAAAGCCATGTAATTTACCCTCAAGCGATTTTAAAAACTCTATGATTGATAAATAGATCAAATTATAAAACAAGTGGGGCAAAATGCTCACATAGCTAATTCTTGGCAAAAGTTTGAATGTTCTTTCAACTATTCTTATTCTTGCTGTTTTTCTGTAAGTTTGAAATGATTTCCAAATAAAAAATTTAATTTTTTAAAAAAAGGTCTATTCCAAGACTAGACTGAAACTATGGAAACTGTCCAATCAAGTATATCTCAAATAGTTCTAAGAGACATTAATAGGTGTTCTGAAAAATGTAAGTATCTTAAGTTTAAACAAAATTTAAAATATTAGTTTTAAAATGATACCCTTTATTAAAGTCTTCTCAGAACTTTCCTTATCTTGTTGATGGTGACAGAAAAGGGCTTTAGCTTTAAGTATTTAATCAAATATATTTGAACATTGAACCCTTTTATCCTTGTCGAATAAGTAGATAACAAACTAGAGTTCATAGATGATAAATGATTTTAGTTTTACCCAAGGGGATGTTAATTGTAAATAAGAATAGAATTATCTAATATCTCCAGAATACTTACTATGTGCCAGTGCTTTAAATGTATTTCCCATCATTGGTTACATAAAGAAGAAGTTGGTCTCACCCCCATTTAAAAGGTACATCTCAGAGACATCACCCAATATGCCTAAGGTCATACATCTAATAATCAGTTGTTCCTTCCAGGATTCTTCTAATGGAGGTCAATAATTTGTTAAATCTTTGGTATATACCAGAGATGGAAATTATTTCAAATAGGTCTAGTGAAACTTTGAGTTTCATGAACACTCTTTCAGGAGCATTTAGCAATGTCTGACAAGGGAACAACCTGAGAAACATAGCCAATGAAATCACCATCGATTCAAAGAATTGACAGAGCTAGAGAAAAAAGCTCCTGAATCATGTCTATGTGCCAAGAGATATTGTGTCCAAAATATTTTTACTACTGATTAGTTTCTGAAGTTAGTTGCACATCAGCCTAATTTTCTTTCCACTTGTAATTTTCAAGTGGAAATCTTCACTGTGAGCCAACCTTTTAATTCCTACTTTAATGGACATTATAAGCAGAGCCTTACTTTGATAGTATTGAAATAACCCTGCATGGAGAGAAAAAGAACACTGATCTGTTACTTAATAATAAAGAATTATTCAGACAGTGATACTCATCTTAGCAACCACTGATGTAGAAATTGACAGATTTCAGGCTGAGTTTCCTCTGCCTGATGTGGCTGGTAAGTGTTCCAACTAAATGACAGTTTTCCAGCCTGCAAAGCCACTAGAGAGGAGTCACTGAGTGTCTACAAGAACAATGTTGTGAATCTCAGATACTAGCTTAAGTTTATCAATCAAAAATCTGCCAGGAGCAGAGCCAATAAAGAATCCAGCTACACAGGTGAATTCAGACATCCACTTTCTATTTATAAAGAACAAAACAAAGTATGGACATTACTCTACCATCTAAATTATGAAATCTTGGCATGATTAATTAAAATAACAATTATGATTAGTAATTAGACCAATTTCTAAAGGAAGATCAAAACCAAAATCAAGTTCTGGGAAACATTTTGTGTGTCTATCTTTAGCCAGCCTGTCGAGTCTCGTTTTTAACTAACAGTGAGCCCTTGTAGGTGCTTGCCTCAATGGTTTGCCAAAACCTAATGCTCCCCCACCTCCTGTTCTCTCTCAAATCCTAACTGCCTTCTTATCTTCTTGGAAACTTTCTACTCTTTCTTCATAAATCTTACCCAGGCACAACATCCTGTTTAAATTCTCCCTGACTTCCAATTCTTCCTCCACACAAGAAAAAGCAACAAGGTACTGCTCAAGATGATGAGTAGGACAACGTCCTACATATCAATTCTATCTCTTAATTTTAATGGTTTAAAGGCACCACTCAAAAGACACAGCCTGGCTAAATGGATGAAAAATCACAATCTAATTCTCACAATCCAATTCCAGTAAAGTCATCTAAACCATAAGGGCATACAGTCTCAGTGAGAAAGGAAGTAAAAAAATAGTCCATGCAAATAAAAAGCCAAAATTAGCCATTCTCATATTAGATAAAATTGACTTTAAATCAACAAAGATAAATAAAGACAAAGAGGGTCATTATATGAGAGTGAAAGGATCAATTAAACAAGAAGACATAACAATTCCAAACATATATCCACCTAACACATGAGCTCCTAGATACATAAATTCTACTAGAGATTAAGAAGGAAATTAATAGTAGCATCATAAGTGCTCATGGATCCAATATCCCACTCTCAGAGCTGAACAAATCACAAAAGCAAAAAAAAAATTAACACTGGATTTAAATAGAACTCTAAAACAAATGGACCTAACAGACTCTATAGTCTGAGAAGATATGTGATATGATTTTAGTTTTTTAAAATTTATTGATACATGTTTCGTAGCCTAAGATATTTCAATATCTCAAAATTATAAAATCCCACAGCCAATATCAAACTGAAAAGGGAAAAGTTGAAAGCATTTCCCCTAAGAATTGAAGCAACATTGACAATGGGAAGCCTTCTATTGACCATGGCGCTGGAAGTCCTAGCCAGAGCAATCAGGCAAGAGAAAGAAATAAGGAGTACCAAAATTGGGAAAAAGGATGTTGAACTATGATGTAATCTTGTATCTAGAAAACTACAAAGACTCCACCAAGAGACTTCTGGATTTGATCAATAAATTTGATCAATAAATTCAGCAAATTCTCAGGTTACAAATCAATGCATACAAATCAGTAGTATTCCTATACTCCAAAAACTGTCATGCTAAGAGTCAAATCAGAGTCAATACCATTCACAATAGATACAAAGAAAATAAAGTAGCTACAAACTTATTTAACCAAAAAGGTGAAAGAGATCTACAAAGAAAACTACAAAACACTGTGGAAAGAAATCACACATAACACAAACAAATGGAAAAATACATGATGCTCATGGATCAGTAGAATCAACACTGTTAAAATGTCCATTTTATCCAGAGTGATTTACAGATCCAATGCAGTCCCCATCAAAATACCAATGTTAATTTCACATCTCCAGAAAAAATAGCTTTGTTTGGGACTAGAAAAGAGGCCAAATAGCCAAAGCAATCCTAAGCAAAAAGAGCAAATTTGGATACATCACATTACCAGACTTCAACCTACACTACAAAGACATAGTAACCCAAACGGCATGGTATTGGTACAAAAATAGAACAATGGAATATAATAGAGAACCCAAGTATAAAACCATTTATTTACAGCCAACTGATCTCTGTAAAAGAAGACAACAATATACATTGAAAAAAAGAAGTCCTATTTAATAAATGGTGCTGGAAAATTGAATAAATGGTGCAAAAGAATGAAACAAGGTCATTATCTCTCATCACTCTCCAAAATTCATTAAAGATGGATAAAAGACTTAAACATAAGGCATGAAATCATGATAATTCTTGAAGAAAATGTAGTAAAATCTCTTCTAGACTAAGAAGCAACAACAACGACAACAACAAAAAATAACTGGGACTTGATTAAATTAAGAACTCTGCACAGTTAAGGAAATAATCAATAGATCAAGTAGACAACCTCCAGAATGGAAGAAATTACATACAAACTACATGTCTGACAAAGGATTAATATGCAGAATCTACAAAGAACTCAAACAAATCATCAAGAAAAAACCAAAAAATCCTATCAAAAAGTGGGCAAATTGCATAAAAAGATATTTTTAAAAGGAAAATGGATAAATAGCCAACAAACATGAAAAAAATGTTCAATACCACTAATCATCAGGGAAATGCAAATTAAAACCACAATGATCTGTCACCTTACTCTTGTTGGAATGGCTTTTATTAAAAAATGTAAAAGCAGGCAGCTCCTGTGGCTCAAAAGAGTAGGGCGCCAGCCTCGTATACTGGAGGTAGTCCAGCCAGCTCTGGCCAAAAACCACAAAAAAAAAAAAAAAGAAAGAAAGAAAGAAAGAAGAAAAAAGAAATCCCAAAGGAGTAAATGTTGGTGTAGATAAAGCCACTGTTGGAGGGACTGAGAATTAGTCAGAATGGAGATATCTCAAAGAACCATAATAAAAATAATGTGGTACTGCAGACGACAGTAGAGTAGTTCCTTAAAAAATATTTTAAAAGTGGTTTCCTAAACAATGAAGTGGTTCCTTTAAAAAATATAATTACCTCATGATGTGGCAATTTCATTTCTGGGTATATATCTTAAAAAAAAAAACTTGAAGTACACCCATATTTATAAGCAATTTTATTCACAATAACTAAAATGTGGAAGCAACTCAAATGTGCACCAAGAGATTAATGAACATGCAAAATATTGTATGTAATACAATGGAATATTATTTAGCTTTAAAAAAGGACATTCTAACATATGCTACAACACAATGAACCTTGAGAACACTATGTTAATTAAAATAAGCCCGTCAAAAAAGACAAGTACTGCATGCATTGACTTTTATGAGGTACGTTGAATAGTCAAAATTATAGAAATAGAAAGTAGAATGGTGGTTGCCAAGGGCTGGAAGGAAGAGATAATGAGAGTTATTATTTAATGGGTATAGACTTTCACTTTTACATGTTGAACAGAATTATGGAGATGGAGGGTGGTGATGGTTGTACAACATTGTAAATATATTTATCACCATTGAATTATACACTTAAAATGGTTAAGATGACATAATAAACTTTACATGTATTTTATCTCAATGAAACAATTGGAAAAAATTTATGTTACAGTTATTAGTGAGGCAAAGCATCTTTTCATATGTTTATTGTTCATTTGTGTTTTCCCTTTTGTAATTTAGTATTATAGCTTGTTCTAATTTCTGACAGGCGTTTCACAAAGGATTCTCAATGATTCTAACATAAGGAAGTAACAAATGTTGAAACTTCCAGTATGAGGTCAAGGAATGGAGGAGGACTTTTTTTTCTTTTTTGGATAAATGTACTTTTAAGTGCCCATCAGATCACAGATCTTTATAGAATCTCTCCAAGAATTACAGGAGCACTGCATCAAACTGTAGAAATACGGGCTTCTCCTTTGCTTGTATTTCCATTGTGAGATAAAGAGTTTGAAAAGTCAGGGTATTTGTCTATTAATTTTTTTTGCCTTTTCTTCACTTTTGCCTTTTGTACACTGAGAAATATTTATAACTAATTTACTGACCTCAGACATTTTATTTATGGTTTACATGTCACTGTGCCATCTGTTTTTCCCACAGGGATTTTAAAAACACATGGTAAAAAAGAATTTACGTATTTGAAATTACAATTTGTAACCCAGTTCATTTCTATGGCCTTTATTTAACTGGAATATTTGACACAATTTATTTCTTAAACCATGTTCTATCTTTCTAACATCTTTAATCCCAAAAGATCATACAAGACAGTTTCAAGTACTTATGTAAATACACACCTGTATATCCCATTTGTGTCACAATTCACAGTGGCTTTGTTGATCTCAAAAGTACTAGAATAAATTTGATTTTCATGCTATAAACACCATTATTCTGAACGACTGAAAGATTAGTAGGTGAGAGTCTAGGTAGTGTTGTTTCTAAGCAAAAATAGAAAAGCAAAGTTTCAGGATCGATTTTTGTCAGATATGTGAACACCCGTTCTATAGAATTCAGCTCCTGTTTTGACAGCTTATTGAATACTCTCTCAACTTTCCCCGCCTGGTAATGTCTCCCATTAATTAATACCCATTCTCTGTTCACAGTTTTGATAGAACGGGAGTAGTTGTTAACACAACATTCATAATCACAATTGTTCAGGTATATATTTTGTCTGTATTCTGTATAAGCCACAGATATTAAGTATGGCCCAAAGAGATATTAAGTATGGTGAAATTTCTAGAAATAAAATTAAGTTTTATAATAAGAATAATAATTCTGTTTGCTTTTCACTTTTTTCTTTTCCTTATATTGGTATCAAGCTCTGCAAAATATCCACCTGTATTTCCCCTTTTTTTGTTATATGAATAAAGCTGTAAGAATTGGATTTTTAAAATTCTAAATTTAGAAAACAATATTTTGTTACTTGATGGAATTGGAGAACAATTTTTACAGCAATGTAAATAATAGTCATCAAGTGATGTCACATATTCAAATATAAAGACTGCAAGGTTATTAAAGTGCAAGGTGTTTAAAACCTTTCAACTTTTTTAAAGTTTGCAAGACTTTGGCATAATGTTTTTCCAAATCATTAAGAGGTTAAGATTCTAACAAATGAAAAACTACAATCAAGTCTTACTGAAGGAGATGAGGATGGTTTATGGGGCAGATCTTTAAATGAGCTTTTGAAAATTAGGCATGTGCATTAATAAAAATTTGACAATGCAATTTTTTTAAAAAACAGTCTAATATTCATGTGAATATTTTTGACAATTTTATATTTCCTTCAAGATATTTTTCCTGTACATAGATATTTCAGTATTGTACAATTGGGACATCATATTATAAGGATCCTCCCATATTATAATGTCTTTTTTTTATTTTATTTTGTGATTTCTGAATTTTGGAAAACCATTGCAAGCATTGAGGGGTTATACTGTATTTCATTTTGTTTACTTGATTTGCCAAAACAGAGGGGAGACTATCTAATTCTTCTTTTAATTTACATTTATTTGCTTATCAGATATATTTTGCTGGCATATGTTTATAGACTACAATAAAGGTTTTACTGAAACCCAGTTACATATTTGACCAACAAGAAGAGATATATAAATTTAAACAGTCATTTATGAAGTATGTTATATATAACGTATGACTGAAATTATAATTAAATTTGTTGAAGCCTTCTGTGTCTGTAAAGTAAATCAAGGACTAGCACAAATAAGTTTGGGGATAGTAAATGAAAAATCCCTGTGAAAGCAACTAGGTAGACACGTTTTTCCTGGGTATTTGGCAATGTTAAATGCTTTACTCCAAAAAGTCGTTTTGGTTTTGTGATACTATTGAAGAAATTTTTCCTTTTTCTACCAGGAACTCCTAAGATGGGGGAAGAGGAGAAAGAAAGGAAAAAAAGCAAAGTTTCACATAAAAAAAATGACAAGTTTTTTTTTAAGCGAGCAACACAAAGCTATTAAAGCAAAGAAAATATAAAATCTCTGCAGAGATTCACAACATTTATTTAAATATTATCTTTAGTTCAACATCTTGGTCTGTAAAGAAAAACATATGAGGGTAGGAAGAATAGAAGACAGGAATGATAGAATGAAAGAAGGTACAAGAAAAGGAAAAAAGAAAGACAAGTAGATAAAAAAGTACACAGCCATAAAGCAAGGGGCAGGAAAAGGAAATATTCTCACAAAGACTTTAGGGAGAATGTTAGTTGAAATGAAAAAGTGCCACTAGGTCACACTGGGGAGTGTACTGAGACGTGCACCCCGGATTGTCAGCCTGTGATCACTGCTTTCAAATGCTGACTCAGTGTCAGACACCGATGAATGGGTGAGTGCTGTGCATAAAAGATGGCAACTAGGTTTCCATAACTGTCTTTATGAAACATTTAAACAGTGACCTGATTCATTAAGGTGAATTAAGAATTCGTTAAGATTTCTGTTCAGCTATAGTTGAGAGAAAGAAGAGGAGAACGGTCCCTGCAATGATGTTAAGTTCAGCTTGGGTTTACTATTGAAGTTCCATCTGAGAGATTTCTTAAGGAATGAGATCATCCCACCTAAAATAGGTATCGGCACACACGTAGTTCCCAGGCAAGTACCATTGCCTAGTTTCACTAATATAGGGAGAAATTATTTTACCATCGGCTTGAAACAATAGGGAAGCACAGATTCATTTTGGTTTTTTTTTTTACTTTTTTTGACATTAAATGTGTTTTTACATTAAATAAGTTTTTCTTTCTTTCAGAGGAAACCACCAGGGAGGCCTCATTTTCATTGCATTAATATGGCGTGCCATTCTTGGCGGGGAACTGTAGGTGTTGCTGAAGCTACATAGCTGAAAAAGCTAAGCCAGGCCTCCAATTCCTTGCCTTATTATAGTTCTATTTTAGCCCTGTCCTCTTCTTCCCACTTAAATTCTGTACCCAAGCATGTGTTTGGATATGCTGCGTCCTCCAGTTCCTCACACTAAATATACTCTCAGAAACCACGAGCAAAACTTACAGATGAGTCATTGTCTCTGGAAGACTCAGCTCCTGCTGGACAGCTCATAAATTGGAACAGATTCAGCTGGATCAGAGGAGTTGAGACAATGATGGTGGGTTTATTGTGTTCTGCAAAGGGAGCCAAGGCGGGGTGGAGGGTGGATGGCTTCAGAGTAAATTGAAGCAAATATTCATTTTACACATTAAAGAAAAGTTGGTTAAGAGACAATACTCTAAAGACAATGCCCCAAAGAGTAGAATCCGTGTTCTTCACTTGTTTGGAGGGCCAGGACTTTTTTTTTGTTGTTGTTGTTGTTGTTATTATCCTTTGAGCAGTTCTCAGAGCATAATTTGTTTCCAGTCTTTTTGTTCTATGAGTGAAAAGGTCAATGCCCTTTGACATGGCATGAGCTGTTCAGCGCACCAGGGGAAACGTCACCAAGCTGCTGGACTTAAAACAACTTCAGGGCAGCCAGAGTCAAACACAGGAAGTGTTGTTCAAACCCCCAAAGAATGCTTGCTTTGTTTACTAGCCAACTTACATCTAGTTGAATTGCTAAGTGCTGCTATCTTGAATGAGCAGATGTATCAGAGACACCAGACCCAGATGAGGTATTTGTAGGCATGATATAACAACATCACTCTCCTAAAGTGTCCCCTACAGGAATCTAAATACAGAGTGGCTATTTTCTTAAATGGGAAAAGTTCCATCTCAGATCCCCATAGTCCAATACATGCTAAATGATTCTACAAATGAACAAACACTCCTTTGATGAGACAGTAAATTTAGCAGGAGAAAATAATCAACCAGAAATGCAGGGGAAAAAATGTGGATTTTTTTTAATAAAAAATCTAATCAGGAAATGAATTACATATTCCATCTTGTACCCACAACACTTTCTTTTTCATTAATTTAGCCCAGGAAAGAACTGACCTGCTCAAAATAGTATCAGAAACATTTTTATTTACATAGCGTTTGTAAACTTCAAATTGTTCAACTTCAAGTGTTCAATGTGCTATTACCTGTTACTTTACTGGTTTGAGAATTTTCCTTCATTTCACAGATTAATTGACAAAGAAAGGTGACGTGTTTTATCTAAGTCGTGCACAAATCTAAACCAGAGACACTTTTAGTTCCCTGAGTTACTGACTCCTTATGTTTTCAACCAGTGAATCATTTTGCTTCTAAGTTTACTGGAGAAGATTCAAGGCCCCAGAGAAAAATGGCAATTTCCCATTTTGAAATAGAGGAAATCTGATAAATGTGTACCAACCTTATTCTACAGTATCAGAGAAAGTACTGAAGAGGAAATACACCCAACCCGGGAAGGCAAAGTCCTAACTAGGCAGTAAGTACCTTTGTCATGCAAAGAACCAGCTCTTTACTTTCAGACCAAGAGTCAAGATCCTTGGGTTCTGGTCCCAACTCTGCCATCTGGTTAGCTGGATGTTCTTAAGCTGAGTCTGACTTCCTTCATTTGTAAATGGATGGAATAAGGCCTGCTCTTTGTCAGGAAAGTCGTGAACATCAAATGGAACTCTGAACACAAAAGAGTATTTTAAAGAATATTATAAGTTGTAAAGAGCGGTACAAATTCCATTAGTGATTGTGGTAGCAGTCCTATTGTTCTATTAGAAAGGGAATGGCAGGAAGCCAAAGAATAAAGTAGACATCATAAATTAATGGATTTTAACCATTTTATATCAACAACCCCACTTAAAATCCAAAGCAAATTATGAACTCTATCTCCAGAAAAGTTCATATTCACAAATGTACCCCAAATTTTGAATATTAGATGTGACTTCAGACCTGCTCGCATGTTCATTTGCCTTGTGCTTATCCAGATCCCCCTCTAAGTTCTATGTCATGTGACACATGACATCTCCGTATGCCCTAGTCTCAACGAGGCAGCCACATCTTCCTCTCCCCACGACTTTGAATTCAGGACAGATCCTGGTTCTCGTCCTTCCTTGCTTTGGCTTAATTTTTTTCTCCTGATTCCTGATCTGAATAGTATAGGGGAGAGAGACCAGAAATCCACGGTGGTATGCTTGTTTATGGAGTTGCTAATTTGTGTAATACCAGCAAATACTTTTGAATCTTCCTCCTCCCATAGATGCCACCTAAGGCACTGAATCACACCAATTTACCAGATGCTAGATAACTCTGAATTTGCCTGAAGTTTCTGAAACTAAAATCATCTGTAAGAGATGAAAATGGAGCTCTTAATTGTTGGGCCATGTTTTATAATGAAATTGCAAGTTAGTACCTTTGCTTCTGAAGGCTTACATGTGCACAAGCATACAAATGTCCTTCCTTTTTATAAAAAGTCACCTTGGCATATGCTGTTCATCCTAGTGCTAACTTTCTGTACTCTGAGATTTACTGATTTTTCTTCCTTTTTTTTTAGCCCACACAAAATCTCTAACTGTGTGTTCTATTATATAAGGCAAGCTTGGTTATATTCTTTTTAGCACTCACCTCTGCAAGATTCTTAACTGGGAAAAAAAGTATGAAGCTTGAAGAGGGAGCTGGAGAGGTGGAATTAATAAGTAAGGCCAGACACCCCTGACTCCACTGTACTTCTCTAAAGTGTTAGAAATGGTAATCTATTTTAAGAACAATAAATTTACTCTATTATGTGCAGTTCTGAATAGGGGACTTTCTTTTGAGTACAAACTGTGAGAACCTCAGCAAAACCTCTTTGTAATCTATTCATATTTTATGTGAATCTTAGAATTATACAAAGACTCTAGCTGTTAACAAGCAATTATTCCACTAATCTAATAAACAACAGAGCATTTGCCAAGTACTGTAAAACAGTTTATGGAAAGCTGATGCATATACAAGAATATGATTGATAATCTATAGGATTATTTCATTTGATACCTAATCCATGGTCTCAGAATCCAGCTTATTGTTTCTCTCTATCATATAAGTCTTTCATCATATAATTTAAGATGTAGTAATAATAAATCTATTAATTTTCTTAATATACAATATTTGTATGTCTTTAGATAAGCTTCTTTTGAATAAAAATAAGCCTCACTTTTTTTTTTTTTTTTGAGATAGAGCCTCAAGCTGTCACCCTGGATAGAGTGCCATGGCATCACAGCTCATAGCAACCTCCAATTCCTGGGCTCAAGCGAGTCTCCTGCCTCAGCCTCCCAAGTAGCTGGGACTACAGGCG